>CM017798.1:10231815-10328726 GCA_008086715.1 Sitobion miscanthi
CGATGCCACAAGAGAAAAAAAGGTACCTACCTATATAATATATGTATAACTTTATAAAAACTTGGTAATTATAATAGGTACATTTAACTTAATATTTGTTAAGTAAAACATAAAACTAGTTGTGAACACTTTAATTAGTAATAAATATTACAAAATAAAAATGAAAACAGGGTAAATAAAATAATAATTTTATAGTAAAAATAGGTAATAGCCAATTAATAGAGGGGCGGGCAAAGCTCTATCTGGTTACTTTTTAGAAAAATGTATTAATGGATTTGAGCGTCCCCAAAATGTTTGTTTTAGTTGCATATTTGCGCCACTGAATATTGCTGTTAAAAATTTTATAGTTTTAACCACGAACCACGAATATAGTGTATGCGATTGTCGTCAAAAAAGAGGCACCATGAGGCACGAACAATGAAAATTCGTTAAGGCACAAAGATTCGAGTAAAAGTAATAGAAGTTAATAAAATATTGGTCTCGAATGTGGTATGGTAGTATGGAACATTGGAACACTTAAGAATATTTTATTAGGGGTGTGGGCGGGCAAAGTCCCCCTATGAGTTTGTTTTGTAAACGGGGGTGGTAGTCTATTTAATTTTTTACCTCCCTCCTTTTTAAAATATAGTTCGGCGCCAGTGGTTATACAATAATAACACAGTGGCAGATAAGTTGGAGTTCTTCGCCGAAATCGCAGTGGACCCGTCGCCTCTTACCGATGTTGGGATATTATGGACTGAGCGAACTCTCCCCATGATACCACTCCCCAGTCACCTACAACATGACGCAGATCATGACGGGACACTGCACTACTGCAGGTGCTTCCAGTTCTATTTACATCGGGTGGGCAATGCCCCGAGCCCCAAGTTTTGCACACACTGTCCCTGCATATCTGATTCTGTTGAACATATAGGTACCTTGTTTCATTGCCCTAGATGGAACGCAGTGAGGTTGGAAATCCATACTTGCATGTGACGTCCTCTCACTACGGGTGACCCTGACATGGCTGAACTACTTTGTGGGCAGGCCCTTGATGCAAGCCCGGATTAAGGGGGGGGGCAAGGTCCCGGACTCCATTGATATTGGGGGCCCATCTTTATCCCCAAAATATATTTTTTAACGTGTTTAATAGTTTTAAAAAAAATTATTGAACTCTTGTAAATTAGGTATTTAAGTTAAAAGTATTTATGCATATTATAGGTACTAAACTTTAGAGGACCATAGTTAATAACCTAGCGAACCAAAATTGATTATTATATTGACTGTCAAAATGTTCAGAATAAAAGCTTTGCCGGAATCCATCAAAAAATATAGTGGTAATACCATTTGAAAAAACAAAGTCGATTTTATTATTGGTACAACTGCGTGTTTAAAATTTTGAAAATATTATGAAAAAATTGCCTGTTAAAAATAAAGAAACACGCATCTTTTTTTCATTTTAACGAAACTTCATATCATCGATCCATAATTGTTAAAAAAAAAACTGCGTACAATGACATAAGATATACTCTGTTTATTTTTTGTGTAGTAAAAAATTACACAATAATATAAAGTCTTTAGTATATAATGATACAATTATTTTGAAATTAAAGTTGAAAGGGGGCCTACTAAGTGTATGGTGTCCCGGGGCCCAATTGATCCTTAATCCGGGCTTGCCTCGATGACCTCACAACTGACGAGGCGGAAAAAGCAACGGTGGCTATACGTACTTGACAGTTGATGCTGAAGAATCGTATAGATTATTGTATTGCGTGGTAGAGACAAATGACAATAATGTCTTCGAAACAGGACGAAGAGCGATCGAGACAGCGCCATGAGATACTGGAACTGGACCGACCAGACGTCTGAGGTGCCACAGACCACGATTCTTCACTTTATCCTATGACAGTATAGCACTAAGGGAGGGGCAAGCGATCCACGGCAGCCAAGATGACCTTATTGTTATTTTGATGTTTATATTCTGTAATGTATTTTGAATTTTTTTTTTCTTTTGTTCAATATAAATGATGTTACACGGGTGTAAGTATTGTGCAAACGGTTTACCCACATGCAGCGGCCAGCGATACCACAAGGAAAAACAAATAAATATTGAAATGAAATAGGCTCACAGACGACAAACCGTCACCAATCGGAATCGTTTTTCGTATGCAAATATGCAATGATTATTCATTGAACTAAAAATGTGATAATTCATAAATCCATTACAGTGACTTACTTCTATGATAAGGTACACTCGAATGCTAATGTACAGCAGTGTTTACCTACTATATCCTCCTTTTTTTAAATTGTTTATTTTACGGACTCGACCCTTTGAAAATATTTACCTAAGGTCACAATATATAGCATTAAATACAATAAGATTATTAAGAAGACGTCACACCCACATGTGTTGTCTCAGTCTTACAAATGTACAACATACCAAAATCTGTTTTGCGCGGTACAACTTTTATCTGTTTGTGTTTGTAGTAGTAGCTCCAAAATGTCTAAACACATAAGGTAGAAAATTATCTATGCTACAGCGTGCCTATATTTTAGATAACAAATACAGTAAAAGTTATTTGCTTCTAAACATTTTGTTTTTTCATTTGCTTATAAAAAATGATTGGATAGTGCTTTTAAAAAAAAAGCGCGCTGTTGCAGATATAAAGTACTTCTTTACGTGTTGATAGTTCTACAACAAATATGGTACGAGCAAATTTAGTTAAAAAAAACAGTTTTAGCTATGTTGCACATTTGTAAGAGAGAGACAACAAACGCGGGTGTGACGTCCTCTTAACATTAATAAAGGCGGGATGCATCCACATTTGAAAGATATATTAATTTTCGAAGTGGTTCATCAGTTATAAGTAGTTAGGAGGTGTGGGGAAGAATGTAAAAAGAAACAAATGATTAAGTGGTTTGTTTAGGGACCTTGAATTGAGAATAGGTGAATCAACATACCAAACCACAATCCATTCAAGAATTGCAACTCTAGCAAATGTCTACGTTTAGTAAAATTTTCAATATTAAGTGCATTAGAGAATAGAGAATCTGAACTATATATTATCATACTTTATACATACAATAACATTTTAAAACACAATGTTTTTGACAAAAATTAATCAAATCTGCCTTATTACAAATAGTAATATAAAAATATACTTAGTAGTATAGACTGATGGACTGTTTTCCCTCAGAATTGTTTTTTAATGTTTAATGATTTATCATATAAATTACAGTGACTAACTAACTTACACCACAATGACAAGGTAGACACAACAACTACAGTAGAGCGGTAACTTACTTTCCCCCATTTTTTAAATTATTTTTCTTGTTTTTTAAAAGGTAAACAAAAAAAATCCCTGCCCTAAACATAGTATTTAATGTAAATATAAATTATTGTAATATAACATATATGTAACATAAATTTATTTCAAATAATTGATTTAAATTATATAATATAATAGGAAAAAACAGTATATTAAAAAAAAATTCTATAAACTAGTTCACTTTGTCTTCTTTTTTTCTTTCTTTTTATCTTCTTTATACTCATCGTAGGTTAGGTTATTCTCAATTTTCTTAGCCTTCTTTACTTTTTGCCATTTGAGTGGATTGCGAGCATAAATAGGCCAAGGTGGAATTGTCAGCTGAAATTTGTTTTTAAGAAATTAAGTATTTATAGTTTCTAGTTATTGTTATAAAATTAGTACAATCGTTTAATAATCATAATTCGATTTATATTAAAAACAGGCTTAATGGTTATTGTAATGAAGTACCAATTAATTATGCTATTGATTTCAAATTTTCGGGTTCAGTATACTTTCCATTAAAGTTATTGTCAGATTACTTGCCAGAACGGCAGAAGCAAAATAATCCATAATCGGTGGTTCTCTATATTTCAAATTATTTATTAACAATTTACAATTGTAAATAAAACTGATAGTATGTTATTAGTTTAAAAACAAATAACTCCACCACCACCATCTGACAAACACTATATAAAATATAAAATATTACATTATTTGATAATTTAATATGTATGATAATCATTTATGCTATACTTCATATAAAGTATGATATTTAAAGGTTGAATAACTAAATACAGTTAAGCAAGAGCTTTGGTTCACTAATAATATAACTATACTTCATTTTCATAAACTTTTTTACTGAATTATAGATTTTTCAATTATTATCATTTATTAATAATATTATATATTATTAATTCACTTACTAAAGCAGAGACAAAAAATCCAATTAATGTTAGACCAATTGTGATTGAAAATTGCTCTTTTACATATCCCAAAATAAAACCAATAAACTGTCAAATATATAAACAAATAAAATATTAATATCAATAAGATTAATATTTATAAGTATAATAAAAACTTACCCCACACATAGTAATAATGGTTCTAAATAAATATTCCGCATGTTTTTGTCCCACAAAGTCCTAAAAAAAATATATGAATCATTAAACATTTTATATTTTTAGTTTTAACTAAAATATTTAACTTGAATTCAAGAATTTAATACAGGTTAGGTACCTAATAAAAAGTTTATTTATATTTATAATTTCATAGCACACAAATGCCAGAAATATAAAATCTATTGAGTACTTAACAAATACTTCATCACAAAATATATTATGTATTTGAAAATAATGTTGGTTTTAATAAAATATTAGAAAATCTTAGTAAGAATGATTGTAAATTTACATACATAAAAATCAGTGCTTATTTATGCTTGAACAGTTAAACATATTTTGCATCGCTCTAATTTAAAAATTTGGGGTGAGGGATTGTGATCATTATTGTGGGTTGAGGTGGTATATCAAATCAAATTTATGAACACTTCTAAAAACCTTTAAAATATGCCTGATCCTAATGCTAAGCAATTTTAGAATCTTACTTCTTACCATATGCCATTTCCAAATTGATAAATTCTCGAACATTATGGAAAACTCACAAATAAAATAATATAAAGTAATATATTATACTTCTAAACTATATATAATTGTTATAATTTACAAATTAATAATTACAAGAAATACAAATAACAAAATTATATTACGAATTTGTATACGACATACGTTATCGTATTGATAATACTATTGACACACGTCATCAACATATTATTCAAAGAACTTGTAATTCATTGTTTGTCATTCTTTGATTTTCACTTATCAAACCGTTTCGCGCTTTTATCACTATCAGTGTTTATTTATTTTAATTTATTATTTGTTTACACTTTTTTCATTTGAAGCACGAATTAAGATAAATCTTAAATCGTGATTTGAAATATGAATCGTAATTCAATATCTATTCTATATTAATTTATAATTAATTATTCAATTTTTTATAATATTAATTATACATATGTTATGAATATTTTTGTAAGTGTAAAAAAATATACGTTCTTAATATGATTTAGTCATAATTTTGAAAGTATTTAGAAACTTTATTAGGTTTGTTATTATTTTACTTACGATATATCTTATAAATATTGATGATTTTTGGAAACTTTTAATAGTTATTCAGTAATATTTCATTCCAAATTAAAGTTATGACCAAAAAATGTAATTGTTATAGTCTTTTTTTTAGCTTTCAGTAATGTTTCATTTGGTAGTTTTTTTATTTAACTACCTAGTATATTATGTTTAAGACACAAATTAGTTACTGAAGCATTATATTGATCTTTTAATAAATTTTTATTTTATGCTAATTAGGTGATGTAACTATTACTTGATTTTCCAAAAAAAGATGGACACTAGTCGCAATACAGTTGCAGCCATATTAGAAGAAGTGAGAGATGATGTGCACAGTTCAACAAGTCCTTTATCGCAACCAGTCCGTCCAACCAGCACCAATGATGCTAATAAAATTGTCATTTATGTTCAAGACAAAAATCGTTTTGTGAAGACTGAACATGCTGATTTCTTTAATCATGTAAATGATCATCCACCTTCAGAGAACCACAATAATTTACGTCCAATAGCAGCAAGAGTTCAAAGGGTATTTGCATCTTTGGGCACTGTCAGTCAAGGTCTACTAGCAGGAGTAGCTTTAGCACAATTATTCTTGGGTGAAGCATCCCAACGATCACCATTAATATTGATGTCATTTTTCTTATTGTCGACTATATGTATGTGCACAGTTCTGGATATTTTTGACTTGTACAGATGTGAGAGCTTCAAACCAAAATATATTTTAGTAAGTTTAAATGCTTAATAGTATTTTTAATGTATTTTGTAGGCAGTCTTGTAAAGTATTCGAATAAATGTATTCAAATAAAAGTATTTGAATTTTTTTTTTGTATTCGAATACTTTTTTAAAAAAGTATTCAAATACGTATTCTGAATACCTTAGTTCTCATTTATTCGAATATGTATTCCAAATACAAAATGAAAGTATTCTTTACAAGACTGTTGGTAGGTAATAACTATAAGATTAATAAATTATAAATTTTTGAAATTCGTAATTTTCCCTATGTGTATAAGTTTATTTAGATTTTGAAATGATGAGGTATCAATATAATCTAATCTAAATATTCTTTATTTTATAAAAATATATGTAGTCAAACCTATCTTTTCTAATAGAATGTTAAAAAAAAATAGTGATTTTTTTATACCAAAAGATACTAAAACTAAAAAATGTCAAAATCTAACATAACCCTTTTGGCCATTCATTAAAAACGTGGCTCTTATTATTTTTATAATCAAAAAGTTTTTTTATCCCTCACAATGTCATAATTTTCAATTTTTGTTATTAAACTATTCTTTTTGTTAAATTTAAATTCAATATTAATTTAGGTAGGTACAACAGTTGAATGAACAGATAATGATAAACCCGATCCACCCTAAGTACTCAAAGTTTTGTTGTTGATGAGTGATTTCTTCCAAGTTACTTTGTTGTTTTCATAAAACAATTTTCATACAGGATGAGTTTTATAATATTCTTATTAAATAGAATCTGACTTAATATCCCAATCTTAATAGTTAATACCTACAAAATTGTTGTACAAGTTATTTAATATTTTAGTTATTTATTCTCAAACCAATGTTAAACTAATCATAATACCATTTTATATTTTTCAGGTATTATTCTTAAGTGTATTAACAGCTTTAGCTGCATTTGCATGTACCACATATGATACAGCTATTATGTCTGGTAGCAAAGTGGAAGCCAAAGTTTCGGAGACTTGGCGAGCATTAAACTGCTGTCGATGTTATGGTGCTGTTCTTGGATGGATTATTATTATTATAATGAAACCGAAAGATCAATTAGCAGAATATTTAAATATTGATTAGTTTTTAATTTAAAAAAAAAATTCTTTTGTTAATTTTTATTGAAAAAAAAATGTTAGTATGAAATTTCACTAAACATATTCACTATTTTACATTTGGGTAATACTAACTGTGTTAGGAGAAGACTAATGCTAGAAATTCACAAATGTGAAAATCAATTTCACCAGCTTATGTTAACAAGTTTCCAGATAGATCTTTTTACTCTGGGGCGTCATAGTTTGGTAAATATATGAAGTTACATGGCCTACATCTATATGACCTCTACATTTATAAACTACAACAATTCATGTTGGAATATTTTTTGATGCAATTTCATATCAACTTTTTTGCAGTGTTTAATAAAATAATAACTACTTAACACATTGTTAACAGTAGGTGCCAATAAAATAAGCTTTGGTACTCTAACACAGTGGAGATTGAGTATGATAATGAATCACCTGTTATTTATATTTAAAATATGGTTAAATTATTATTATTATTATTTTATATCTTGTATAAAGCCAAACCAAAATTAAATTATAATAACAAAAAACTTTATTTTATACACTAACAGAACTAGTTTAACCAATATTGTTATTTTTATTATTTGAATAAACTCTGTAAAAATCTTCATATAAATAAAACCATTTTAAATTGTATGCCACAGTAACGTCAGACAATTGGGGCCATTGCTTGCACCAACATTTAAGCACCCCTCCCCCCCAAAAAAAAATAACATTTATATAACTTTTTTTGGTTGAAATGCCAAATTGTTATTAAATTTTTTTTTCTAACTAAATGTATAATCAAAATCATAATCAAAATTATTTTTAAAAATAATTGTTATTATTCAATTAATGTAATAAAATAAACTTAATGTACAAATTTTATGTGCCTTATGTATAGAGTTTGTATATTGTTCCCTGAATCAATCAAAATCAGGAATTTTATTTTTGTTAAAATTAAAAATAATTTTTTTAATATTTGTATAAATTGTATGTATACTTACTAGTAACTACAAAAATATTATGTTCATGTTAATTTGTACTTGTCATTATATGGACAAAATAAATATTATAATTACATTATAATTTATTATGTTTTTGTAGATACTGATTACATTTATTTTACATTTGATTCATAAATACTGAGTAGAAATTATTTGATACACATTAAAATTGATCTTTAGTAACTAATTGAGTTTTTTATGTATCTATACAACTTAATTTATATGTAATTTGTCTATGACCTATGTTTTAATTGAATACATTTAACATCATGAAAATATTGGATTATTTGTTCAACTTTTATTGACTGACTTTTTTTAATTTTTAAATATTGTTGTTCATTATTCAATTATTTATTAATTTTATTATTTTCTTTTACAATTATGTAAAATCTAGTAAAAGAATATTCATCTAAAACAATAAAATAGAACTCTACTGCGCGAGACGTATATAAAGCACCGACTATACAAATCCTCACCGGTATTTCTATATAGACGATATGCTATGAAAATAATAAAATGGTATTCAGCGTCTGCTGTACTACAGTATGAATAATATGCTTATCATCTACATAATACAGGGTGTGTTGTTTACATTCAACAAATATGTTATTATATAATTCACAACCATAGACCGTGTGCGCTGAGTATCAGGTCTATGTTCACAACACAATTAAGTAATACAAAAATTTACTAAATGTGATATGTGTGTGTGATTGTGCGTATCGGTCGGTGACTTCCCAAATGATAATGTGTAGCGATTAGGGGCCTCGGCGCGAACACTCTTTATAGATTGAAAAAATGTGAGTTTATGTTACATAGATTTTAAAGGAGAAGGAGCGTATTTGACTTTCCAAAATGGGCTTGACAATTAATGCAATAATGTACGTATTTTTTATTGATCGTTGATTATTTTTTAGTGTAATAGCAGGGTATCATTTATTAATAATATTATGTTTGATAAAAGTAATATTTAAATTAGAAAGATTAAATTTTAAATATCTAAAGAAAATATATGGCATCTTTGCCTGGTATCGTTAGGAAATGATAACATATATTCTAGGCAATGATATCATTTCCTTCCGCTATTAGGAATTGTCATCATTTCCTAAGAGGCAATATTTACAGTAACATATTATAGAGGTAGGTATGACTCTATGGATTATGTCTTTCATATTTTTTTTTGATTTTTATTTGGTAAGTTTTGGTAGATTTAGAAAATCATTCTATTATCAAATGCCTTATAACTATTTGGGATTATAAAATAAAAAGGTAAAAAGCATGTTTTCAGTGTGAGCATAAAATTATTATCTATATTTTGAGTACTTTTAACTACCTAAACTATTGGTTTAGCTATTATAAATATTTGTTATTTTTGTTAATTGTGTCTATTTTATAGTGAAGAAATTAAGTTTCTTACTCACGGCTTTAGATAGAAAGGTTGCACATCAAGCAATACTACACAATGTTAGACCGTGGTGTACGAGAGTTATTATAAAACATATACGAAAAAGTGAATTACAACAAACGCTCCAGGCGGGTGTTAATTGGAATTACAATAATATAATATTCCCATTTCCGCCATAATATTAAACTATTGAATGTTCATTGTTCATTAATAAATATAATTGAGGTAATAACTTAATTATAATCACGATTCACGTGCTCTGTCTATATAATATTTATATGATTATGTAATGTCATCTATTATTATTTAAACGAAATCTCATCACTATTCACAGTAGTCTGTGTTTGATCATTGGTTCTGTGAATGTTCAATTAGCCGTGGTCTTATTATAAAAACTGAGAAATGAATTATTATGGCTTATTTCAACTTCAACAGCAGTAAACTCAATATCAAACATTTAATTCAGAATTTACGCACTAATATAATATGTATTCACGCATTACGCTAAACTGGTCTCTACACTATATTAAACCAATGTTAATTTTATTGTTGACACAATGATACTGAACAATTTTAATGTAATTGTTCATGCGGTCCGGCATTAGTCTATTGGATTCTGAGCGGAGTAATACATCAATATACATTGTAGGTACCTGTACTTTAAATTTTAATAGATTTATGTTGGTATATTTTGTTAAAATTTAACTATCAAAAATAATAAAATTAAAGGTGGGTGCGTAAAGCAGAATAAATGTAATGAATAATAACTAAACTACAACAATAGGTAGATGTTACAACAAATAGTACATTTTAAAACATTGACATTATTAAAAAAAATTGAATAACTATAATTACTCATAAACCGAAACAGTAAAAACACAAATCCCAACACATAATGTGAAAACCAAATATATTTATATGTATTCCAGTTTTAGGAGCATACACAATTACAGCAGTTTTCATTTTATTTATTAATAAACGGGTAAGTACCTTTTAGAACATTAGAACAATAGTACAGTAATAAATAATAAAGAAAAATATAAAATAATAATTAAGAATACAGTTCTGATACTGAGATTACAATAAAATTAAACAGTTAATAACAGTACTAAATATGCTACATAAACATTATCTTTAAAAACATAGCGTGAATTTAAAACAGTATAAATTAAACAGTTACATGACAAAATAATAATTAAATAATACAAATATGAAACTGATATTTGATACAGTTACAAATAATTAAGTGCCAAACTTAATGCTACATAAACATTGTGTTTAAAAACATGGCATGGCATAAAAAAGAAATCGATCTGATTAGTAATACTACATAGTAATACATAGGATAGTCAATTTTGGAGTTTAACAAATTATATATCCAACGCGAATCACAATATTGCCTTCTGAGTTCTAAATATTATTCTAAATTAAATTCAGTAGCTATCATTGTCAGTGGTAGTTCATACTTGTGACATATTTTATTGAATGCAACATACGTAGGAATTGGTTCTCGACTTTTTCAAATTTTTTTGTTAATAATATATTTTACTACTCAGGCCTATGCACGAGAGTGTGTATTCTCAGTGTGGCCCAGTAAGTTTATTTGTAGAAAAATAAAACAAAATAAATAGTTAATACGATACAAACAATAGAAAAAACATATGTTATGTAAAATATAAAACTATATACAAAATTACATAAACAAAAGTTTATTAAATTTTCATAAATTTCTGTAGAAATTATCATCATTTCTACAGTCAAATTGCTTAAAATTAAATTAATTGACTACAGAATTGTATTTTTCGTACACAAATAAATTCACAAAAATTGTATATTTAAAATACTAAATCTACATACATTTTATAATTTAACTATATCAAATAACATTTGTTTATTTTAGACATCCACTCATACATATTGCACATTCACTAGTTTCCGATCCCGAAACACAAGCTATTGCACACAATCCAATACACATTGTTTCACGAGTGCCTGGCCTTCTACCACCTTTAGACCCCACAGTTTTTCGTCCTTTTTTGCCACGGAAATCATCAATTGGATTTTCCGATGCAGATGGATCACTGTCTACATTTCCGTCTCCATATCCATTCTGTCTTTTTATACATGAATAGCAATTATTATTTTATATATAAGTGTATTTGCATTCATTACTATTACAAAATAATTTACAATGTATCAATAATTAAAAGTGCAATTGTGGTTGTTAGGGGGGGGGGGTTTGGAAAAACCAAATTTAAAAATAAATGTACGGAAATAAAGCAGATATTTTATAAAAATGTCCTGTATTTTGAAGGAGTAGGTACTACTTACTTCTCAAGTTCTTGGTTGCTGCTGTGCTCTAAGTCATGATTTATGTCTGCACTGTGCGATTCAATGTCTTCCGGTGCACCCAGTGAGTAACTGATAAATGCAATAACCAAAACGATTGACTAGAAAAGAAAAAAATGAATTTAAATCTCAAATGTATTAGTCCATCAATTTAGTCAATAGTTGTATTTATAAGTTATGAAATATATCATAGTAAATTATTTTAGTCATAGAATTAGGTGTAGGTACTAATGTACTAGTATCTACCTATTTATAGTAAGTATATTATTCAGCGACATCGGAGACTAAACGTTGTTTTCTAAAACATAAGTAAATGAAAATAAATCACTCAGTAAATTCCAATTCCGATAAACCTTCATATTCTAAAGTGTCTTCCTCTTTCAAAACCATGTACAATTCTCGTATCCTTATATATAACCTATCAATTTTTATTATTTAAGAAATCATTAATATACAGCGTGTAAAGAAAGAACCAACCACAAAAAAAAAAAATCAATGCTACTCAAACGTATGACAAAAATTAATAAAATTATATGATTAGTAAATTATTTAAGAAATAAACCCATGTTAGAAAATTTCCAAAAATAATATTTTCAAAAAGTCAAAATAAACTACTTGATTTAGGTAAATGTTTTTACCATCCAAATCGTTTTGATAATAAGATTCACAAATTGGCTATTTTGAAATTATTCAAAAAATTTTAAATCAAATTTGAAATTATTTTATTTTCAGTATTAAACATTTTTATTACATGTGTAGTGCAAATGGGTATAATAAAATTATATATAAAAAAAAAATTAAAAATATTGATTAGAATAAAAATTATTCCAAAAGTCAGTTCTTTCCGTTATACCCTGTATATAGACAATAGGTACTAGAAATAAATTAATAAGTAATAATATTAGGTATTTTTATAGTTTTTAAGAATAACAATTTCAATTTGTATTGTTATTTTATAATAAATGTTGTATAATTTAGAATGAATTGGCTAAAAAACAATATTATTATAAAAATTCAACATTAGAATAACTAATTTTTTTTTTCAACCTAGGATAATTTTTATTATATTTCTATTCTTATTATTAATACGTTATCAGTAAATTAAGTTAATAATATTATTTGTATATAAAAATATACTTTAAAAGTTTCAAGTACTCACAAATAGTATTTTTTTATTTGATAACACAAAACTAAAATCGTTCTTCTTTGTTTAAATATCTAATTTCGTCCAAGACTGAACTTCAAATAACTATTCAAAAACTGTGTTTATATAATTTTTAAATTTATTGGATACAGCTTAAACTAATAACGTGGAAAATTGTTTTACATTTTTATTCCTAAGCTATTCAAATTAAACATTTTATTTATATTCAACTAAAAAATATTTTTTAAATTATCAATTTGATACATTTAGTCAGAATTTGAACTTTAAATTCATATAAAAAAAAATCTTGCGAAAATATTATTAATATTTTATCAATGAGGAGCCTTGTATTAAGTTTTCAAGCTTTTTTACGCAACGAATAAAATTGTATCATTAATTAACTTATAATTTGGTAATTTCAATTTAGTATAGTTGTGGAGTACATTAGTTAGGTAAACAAATATAGGTACATATAAATAATTATTTTATTGAGTTTAAAAGTACAATAATTATTACTAATAATGAGTTGAAAATACAAGAATTTTTAAATCGCATACCTAGATTATTATGTAAACGTAATTCACATTAAATTATTATTATTATTGTAGAGAGATGAATAATGTTTGTACCTAATGAGTTTTATTTTTAAATTAATAATAATTGTAAAAGCCAAAAGGTTTATATTTTTTCTCGTATTCTTTTGAACTTAGCACAGTGTTGGAGTACTTATACACAGTACTGTTCGCCTATAAAGACATATTTTTTTAAGTTATGTATCATAAATAATAATAATTACCAGACGGTTCATGTTGATTGTGGGCTAGTGATGAGTGTATAGTGTTTTTTGCAAGACGGACGATAGAAAACTGACAAGAAATCGTCAGGATTCTACTGCGTTTGTTCGCCGGACGTGTAGTGTCTTATATACAAGGTCCACGGACGACATTTTTCCCAAGCACGAGTCTAATATCCATAATATATTGTGTATCATGATTTAACAACTGACCTATGATCATAATATAGATTAGTAACTGATAACTCTAAAAGGTTATAATAATAATTGCAATGTGCTTGTTTTTGTTAGACTGTACCAGTGTACCTATATAAGGGTTTATCAGCAATTATTAGGGAACAACAAAACAATATTGGATTTATCGTTGAAAATTTAGAATAAACAATAAACAATTTAAAATTTAATAAGAATGAATTAGCTTGACTATTATATGTTATAGTAGGTTATAATATAAAGGAGCCTATTGTATTACATTTTTAAGCTTTTTTAGTATTGACGTTTACACAAAAAGAAAACTAATAGAGGTGGGCAAGAGGGTGTTCCTCTGCTGTACAGTAGGTTACAAGTGGAACAATTTAATGGATGGTGTTAAATTTTAATTCAATGATATAATATTATTTTATAAGAAACACGATTCTGAGCGAAGACAGTCAGACAGCATACTATAAGTAGTAAGTATATTTGATGATATTATTGTGGGCGCATGTAAACTCCACCAGTGACAAAAATTAAGTAACAGTATACACTAAACAATAAATATTAAACAGATTATTATTAAACAAAACATCATAATTTTATAATAATAATTATCCTTATTAAATAAGTATATGCCAAAAAATATAAAAAACTTAAAAATAAAAATAATAATTGTTCGAATAAATCATACAAATTGCAATGGCCAGTATATGTTAAAAAATCATGATAGACAATTGTACGAACTAATTAATAATCTAAATATCGTAATAACTAATAATCAAAAAATATGTAGGTATATTATATTATTATGACATTATAATACGTATGTTATAACTTATAATACTTGTAATATTTTAAACTGTGAACTACAATTATGAAATACAATTTGTAGATATTCAAAATCTAAACTAGATACTTGATTTATAAATAAACGTTTTTTATCATCAAAATGTGTCTAAAATTTAGATTTAAAAATTGGTCATTTTGAATTTTTCCGAAAAAATTTAATAACTTTTTTTTATAGGTACTTTACTTATAGTTCAATAGTATATAAACTATTAAAAATAAATAAAATAAATAATTTAATGATTAGAACAAAAGTTATATAATTGTTCAGGTGTTTCTGTTATACTTCTATTATCGGTCCATAAACATAATAAGAGTAAAACAATTTGCAGACCATTCGGAGTCAAAAATGTATATGAAAATGTATAAGTTATATTGTGACCGAAAAATCATAGTATATCTCTATGTTTAATACCAAAACACGATTTTTTTTAAGCATATTTTTAGTTCGAATTTGGATGAATTTAGATAGGTGTTTAATCGGGAAATAACGATTTTAGTTATGTTTAACTTAAAAATTTTATTCGCAATTACTTGAAAGTATAACGTTATGTTATATAGGAAAACATACTTATATTTTAGAGCAATGTTTTTGGAAAAATTTAGTTCAACCTACAGTCTTGCACTCTTGCTTAAAGCAAAATAAATTACTTTTATAGCAACGATATTTTTACAACTCTTTACACCTGATCGCTAAGAAAAATATTATAAGTATCTAAGTATTTAATATTGTCTCTAGAAAGAAGGGCAGACTCAATTTTTCTGTAATTTAAATTCAATTTTGTTTTTCTTCTATTTTTTATTTTATTTATATTTTTTATCTATTTCGTACCCAATCAATTATTTTCTTTTAATTAAGTTTAATAATTACTATCTGTATACACTATATATATTGTAATATTATGATGATATTATGATTTTTTAAATTTGTATTCTTTATACTTAATTTCAACGATAAATCCCAGTTTATTGCGTCGAAATCAAATTTTCCCAATTCTTATCCCTAATAATTAATAAGAAACACTAATATAGGTACAGTCTAACAAAAACAAGGACACTATTTTACTATTTTTTATAAGTTTTAATATTATAAAAACAAAAAAACGTCTTCCTAAATGTAACTATTAAATTGAGATTCTTGTAGCCAATGGTTCTATAGTTGCCAAGGCAGTTATGACCAATAAAATAATGTATAAACGTTCAATAATATTATAATATTAATATGAAAACTGTAGTGCATTACAATCACAAACTGTTCAGCTGTGGTACAATCACGTACATTAATTCAATGTTAATAGCTGCTATTTATTTCACTGTATGACTGTACACCTATGACTTTAAATGTCTTTATTTTTATTGTGAGTCGATTGTTTAGTGTACTTGTTGCGCACTATTCATTGTCCGAATATGGTATATCCAGCCTCCAGGCAGGGCCGTATTTACGCATGAGCCCGGGCCTAGGTTGGCAAATTTTGTAAGAAATAAAATAAATCATATAAATATTTTATGCATTTATGTAACTGTGTAAATTAATATTATATAATATTTAGTAGTAATATAAATAATATTTAATATTATAGTATAGATATCTGTGTGTAAAATATACGGGCGCATGACACTGAAAATGTCAATAACACGAAATCAATTTTCTCGTAATGTGACCTATAAAGAGAAGATACCTACCTAGGTACATAATATGAGTTGTTCCTAAAAGTAATTACGATAATAATATAATATAATATATAGAAATTGGCCAGAGATATTGTGTATCCACTTCACACACCAGCTGCGTATTTAGGAATTGCTAAAGGGAAGGGATGAGGCACTGAATGACATAATATGTAATAGTGGGGGCTTTGCTCCCCCCCCCACCCCCTTTGAGGTTCCCTATACTTACTCACAACATACTGTACAGTTTACACAACATTTAATACCAATTATTAATCATTCATTTTAGTGAATAACAATAACATATTGATTATTTTTCATTATATTTGAAATAAAATTCAATTTTTAATTTACACTCAAAAAATATTCTTAGAGAATCAACTCTTTAACAATTACCATCCTACTATCACCACATATGTCCAATAACATAATAATAAATTTAGTACAAAAATAATAATATTATAAATATTTATTTTTACTATAATAAATAATAATAATTACATACTCATACTTGTACTTACTTTATACTAATATACTTATAATACAAAATCAAGTTTTCTTTGTTTTATTGCTAGTTCATCAATTACTTCATCGATACTTATGTCTACTGTACGATGAACAGATAATAGTGCTAGTCCATTAAGACGTTTCTAAGGATAATACAAATAATTAATAATGTATTACATTATAAATTATAATTCTGTATAGCAATATTATAAAATAATATAAGAAAAACCTCATTCATTGAATTTTGGCAGTAAGATTTTAAGCGTTTTAGTGTGGAAAAAATCTGTTCTGGTGTTGCTGTAGAAACAGGCAAAGTAACTAATATTTTAAATAAGAAATGGATGTTTGGATAAATATCTTTATTGCAGTTTTGTAAGGCTTCTAATCCATTTTTAGTAAGATTTTCACAGCTTGAAGGTAATTTGATCAACTTAGCTACCATTATTAAATTTTACCTTTATTTTTTCCTCATCTGTTAATGTTTTAGATGTGTTACTAAATAAAGAAATGTCATCTACACAAGTCTCTAAAACTTTTCATCAATAATACTTGTATTACCAGTAGCATTTTCTATCTAAAACAAATTATAACATAATATACCTACAATATACATATTCATAAAAAATTTATACCATGGTGGCATGGTACTATATTATATTCTATAATGCATTAATTTATATTAGTTCTTAATTTTTACTATCTGCGGTTGTGGGGTTGTTACTGATTTGTTTTCAAGTGTTTTTTTCCACTGGTGCCTAATTGATTGTTCAAATTTCAAAAATAATATATAATATAATACGTTTTAATAACGAGATAATTTATAATTATAATTAATTAATTATTATTGAATTTCTTTTACATACATCTTCGATTTCCACATAAATATTCGATTTCTTTTCTTGTGGCTTAAAAAAGTAGTCCAGCGTAGTTCTCTTCATTTTAAATTTTAACACTGAAGGGCGAAGACCGAAATGGTGAAATTTCAACACAATTTTACACACAACGAAATTTAGTGTAAATGATTATAAATTAATAAACACAACATTTGACAAAATGATTATGGTTAAGATAGTAGGTAGATATTAATGTTCTACGTTTAAATGTAAATAATAATATGTTACATTAATATGTTATACAAATAAAATTACTGTCAGCTCATTCAAATCATTTTTCGTCTAAAAATACCAATGTCGTTTTTCGTATTTTTTTGTTTTTCGTTTTTTGTGTGGAAACACAAATAAGATAAGAATGCCGATTTCCGATACTCAATAAAGTGATTAGTGATTACATGTAATATAATGATGTAATGAGTAATTTAAATGATGATTTTACATGTTCTAAACGTGAGTATCCTGACAAAAATAGATTTTTAAATAATTCATTATTTGTTAGAACACGTATAAATGGTGAAGTACAGTCACGACCATGGTTAGTGTTTTCGAAATCTACTGGTACAGTGTTTTGTGCACCGTGTCGACTCTTTGGAAGCACACATTTATCAACATTAGTAACTATTGGTTTTAACGATTGGAAAGATGCTGTACGAAAATTAAACGAGCACGAACATTTCGTTTCAACTTTGGAGTCAGATAGATTAAACGCGACATCAATACTACGCATAGAATCTGAGATGATTCGAAGTATAAATTATAATGATATAATCGACGATTCCGCGTCAAAAAAAGTTCGTCGTAAAATGTTATAGATAACATAGGTATAAGATTAAAAATGTATACTGCTAATACCTAATTAGAATTTATAATTTTTTGTTTTGTTTATAATGACTATTGACCTAATTTATTTAAAATGAAATAAATTTACTAGAAATAATTACGTTTTTTTTTCTTGGGGTAGGGGTGGCATATTTAAAAGGGCCTAGGGCGGCACTTGTTCTAAATCTGGTCCTGCCTCCAGGTACAATATTTAAGAGAACGTTACACCGACATTTGTTGTCTCCGTATTACAAGTGCGTAACATAGCAAATTGTATGCTCGGAAAAACACTTTAGTTCCGTTAATTTAAAAATTTGAGCGAATTGACCTCTTATAAAATGTAAAGGTTAGATTATTATCCAGGGAATGACGTACACTTTTTGTTATATTTTAATTTTAAAGCGAGTTATGTGTATTTTAAAGTTGTAAATTATTCGTACATCATATTTTTGTTTTTAAATTGTTTATAGGAAGACCTTTTCTAATAACTAGAGTATCATACCGGTTGAGATAATTAAATAGAAACTGATTAACATTTATCAGTTAAATATATATATATTATTTATTATATATTCAATAAAAAAATTAATTCAAATTCTTTTAAAAAGATGTCTAAAATAATTTTGTAACGACCTTGTTTGATACATTTTAATTACGTTTTATACTACGAATGTATCAATTGCATATAGATTAATATTTGTATAGAAATATTGATTAAAATTATCATGCATAATAATAACAAACTCAATAAGTTAGATATTAAATGTATAAGGTCGAAATTAGAGGACACTATACGTTTAGTTTTAGTTCAATATTTTTCGAAAATTGTTTACACGTAAACGAATCAAGTTAGGTACCGATCAGTTATCAACGAAGCCGATATGAATCTGTTGATCAGCTGATTCCAAATATCAAAAAAATATTTAGAAAAGCTTCAACTCGCATCCTTCTTTTTAAAACTAAGGCATCGGATTTACCTTTAGCTCCAGAGCCAGTAATAACACGTTGGGGCACCTAAATAAATGCAGCGATATATTACTGTGAACACTTTGAGATAATTTTTAATATTGTTAATAAATTGGATACAGAGAATGCTTTGAGTATAAAAAATGCAAAAAAATACTTGGGAATACCTCACATTAAAAATGATTTAGTCTACATAAAATCAAATTTTAGTTCTCTTACTACATCAATTACAAAATTGCAAACTGAAGATGTTTCTTTAGCTGATTCAATCGAAATTATCGACAATGTAAGTTTTGCAATGAAACGTCTTACTGGGACAACTGGGAAAAATATCTGTACAAAGATGGAAAATGTATTGAAGAAAAATATTTTTCTTGCTATGCTAAAGAAAATTAAAACATTCTTAACGGTGAATTAATTGACATGAAAGAATTACCAGAAGACTTGAATATTAATGATCTAACATATTTTAAATAATATGCTCCCATCACATTGATAAACGTAGAAAGATCATTTTCCGACTGTAAAACTTTACTAACAAATAATAGAAGGTCTTTCAAAGTCAATAACATAAAAAAACATTTGATAATCCAGTGTAACGCAAGTAAGTCCATAATTAGAATTATAAAATTATTATTTTTTAATGTATAAAAATTTTAAATAAATATTATTTACTATAATTGTATATTAATATAATACCTATGTATAAAATATAAGCTTTTAGTAATATGTACAAGATATGTATATTTTAAATTTAATTTGTATAAGTACGTCTTTTTTAATTAAAAATAAATGCATATTTTGATATTTTTTCGTGCATATGTATGCGCATATTTTTAAGATTTTAAGCACATAAAGTCCCGAGCCCTGGTTATAATTATCCGCCGCAAAAGGATTTCCATCTCGGTTTCATTCATTGTCGGGCAGCGCTAGGTGTATGTAAAATGTAAAGATTACTTAAATAATTAATACAGCTATTAAAGACAGATAAAACTACAAAATTCAGTAAAAAGTATTAAATGCAATACACATAAAATAGATCGATTTGCAAAATTAGTTATGCCATAGGCTTGAGATATAACGTTAAATGTGGAAGTATCGAATTAGATTTATTGCCACGTAACGAAAGATGTGACGTTGAAATTTTAACTTTCCAAAAATTGAAATTTGACAATTTTTAACTACATTTTTAAAACTTTTAAGACTGAGGATAATATAAAAAGCGAGTAAGTGGATGTCACTCTGCTGTACAGTTGGTCACAAGTGCGGCAATGTATAATGGATTGTATTAAACTTGAATTCAATGATATGATATCATTGTATAAGGAAAATGATTCTGAGCGGAGACGGTTTGTCAGAGTGAATATTTTATATTGTTAATATTTATTATAGCTTGCAAGTTGAATCAATATTATAATATTATTATTTTTTATTCGTTGCTATGGTGGAAAATCCCATTTTTAGCGATTTTTCGTAATTTGTCGGTAGTTTTTCCCGTGGCATTAAATAATTGAAATAATTTTAAAAATCGAAAAATGACATCTCTAAAGTACCATTTTGATCTAGTTTGCTAAAAGATAACGTACCTATACTATATACTGAAATCGAAGCACTCCTTCTGGTAGACATTTTGTAAACAGAATAAAAAAAAATAAAAAATAAACACCATTGTAAAACTATACTAGCTTCCTCGCTAGCCGATCTCAAATGGACCTTCTAACGAATTCGGATCAGTTTTCTGAAATATTATCGCATTATTAGTTCGATTAGTAGGATGGAACAAAACAAAAAGAGAGAAAGCGGTAAGTTGTAGTGACGGTCCGCAATAGATTGATTATAATTTATAAACATCTTGCGTATATTGATAATATAATACAATTATTGACTACACTGTATCACTACACTACGTATCACTACAAAAACCCTTTGTAAACTACGTGTAAAAATGGCTAAGTAAAAAAAATATAAGATCTTTAAGCACTATAAAGATGTTATATCATGAATAAATGCTAAGTATATTGAATTTAAGTAAACTTATGTTGTTTCAGTAATTTATTTACTTGGCGAGGAAAAGTGTGATGAACAAAACAATTAAATGGCAAATGACTATTAAAATATAATTTATAATTATTTTAAAAATATTATTATTAATATTTATATACTATTCTAGATAATTTCTCGCCAAGTAAATAAATTATTGAAACAAAATAAGTTTACATAAATTCAATATACTTAGCATTTATTCGTGATATCACATCTTTATTGTGCTTAAAGATCTTATATTATTTTCACCTAGCCAATTTTACACGTAGCTTACGAAGGGTTTCAAAAATGTTAATCGATATTAAATATTGAATATTTACACAATAATCTACCTATAAGAACGATAATATTGTTGGTAACATTGGCAACGCTGAATTGCAACGACGACGGCGGCTACCGTGATTCTGAATTCAATATAAATTTCCATTAAAATGTTCACACTTTTTCATCTATAACATAATTTCTAAACGTACGATGTTGATGATTTTTACAAAAGCGCGTTCTACACAACATTTCTGATGTTTTGGAGTTTACTAGGAGTTAATTAATGCATTATAGTTATGTCGTATAAAAAATTTACCTGTATTTTACACAGTTTGAATAGGCAACTCCTGCTTCGATATACTATACACACGCCGTCGTACAGTTATTATTTTTTTTTCACTACACTACGTATATTATGCATTTATAATTATTATAATTAATAAAATATATAAGTAATAAGTATATACAAGTAGGTACCGATAATATGTAAAGTTAGTGCTCGGCGCGCATATCCCTGCACAACCAGACACTGAAAACTATACCACGGTCCTTACAAAACATAAACTTTTGGTTACATCATATATACATAATATTATAACCTCCTTGCATGACGCGTAAATATTTTTATTTCATGAAATCGTTTTCGTAGAATAATCTGATCGTTGCATATATCCCTGCATAGTGCATTTTGCCGTAATTACATTATTTTTTTTTTTTGCGCCGCGTTTGCAGGTATAGGTAATAGAAAACGGTATAACGTGAGAATTTAAAACAGCCTAATTAGGTCTGCATATTATGCATTAATTATAATTATTATAATTTATAAATTATATCAATCTGGTGGTGACTTTAACAACAGTTTTAATGATGATAGAAATCGGAGACATTTAAAACTTTCCTTATGGACACATTCGATTTACATTTGATAAACAATCCGGCAGAATCTACAACGAGGGATGGCGACACCACTATTGATGCAGTGTTTTCAAGGTATTTGGAAAAAATTACATCACAAACATGCATATCATATTTCAGTTATCACAGGCCTGTAATTTCGATTACCTATTAAATATGATTAGGGTATATTATAATGGTAATTAAACATTAATAATAATAATTTTCATTTTTAACATTTACTTAAATTCATAAATTCATGACCGGAACTCTCGTGAACCTATGTGTTCCCATTTAACGTAAAAAAATAGATGGAAAAATTATTCTTAAAACAGTCGGCACCAAGTAAACATTAACTGTAAATATTGAATGATTTACAATGCAAATTATTTTGTACGTATGTATAAATAAAATGTACTTATTGATATATTATAATATAATATTGCTTTAATTTTAATGATTTATTCATCCCTTAAACCATAGAATATTTTTAACTATTTCATCACGTCATACCAGGTAAAAGCCAGCCCTGATTAAAAAGTCTAATGGACTCATGAGTGCTGGTTTTCCATAAATTACCGTCAATATTCTGTATTTAATTATAACAACATAAACGCCAATATTCAAAATTCTACGTTTAGTTTGATATTTTTGATTCGAGTTTTCACGCACCTCTACCAATATGTCATTACACTCTCATTAATAAATCTTTGCTCCCAGGTAGAAATGGGCTTAAGTTAATTTTTCACAAAAAAAATTTTTTCCGCAGATGTAAAGCTTAATTTTTGCTGATTTTGGTACAATTGGCATAAGTCAGTAACGAATATTACTCATATCATTGAAGAAATAGATAGGACATATCGAAGAAAATGCGTATGATGACTTATGCCTGGACAAAAAGACATAAGTCAAAATAAATGAAATCAAAGGGGAATAACTACAGTTATCTCGTTAAATATTCATAGTAACAAGAATTTTAATGGTTACATGTATTAAAAATGTAATATATTATATAATATAAAACTACCTTTAATATGTATAGATATAATGAACTTACAAGTAGGAATTTTCAAACTTTGATACTGCTGCCGCAAAAAGTTGGTAAAATGTACTTAAGCCTATTTTACCCGAGACCAAAGAAATATTGATCGGTGAAAATCACTACAATGAGTTAAATTAAATGTCCTCATTTTTCATCATTTTTCTTTTCGTGAAATATAACGTCAAAGAGAGTGTGTCGTGAAAATGAGGACTTTGTTTTTCAGGCTCATAAAAATAATATCAAATATTATTGTTATACATTTAAAAAAAAAAAAAATACATTTTATTTTACAGTTGATATTATTCTAAATGAGTACCTATCTATTATTATAACTATTTGAAAAAATATTAATAATCATGAAAAAAAGCTGGCGAGTGGGTAATGCAGTAACGCTCTTTAAATGAAACAACAAAATAATTTTTAAATTTTAAATTTTAAATTTGATAAATTTTGTCAAAAATCGAACTTTAAATGCTTATTAAAAATATGTACCTATGTAATTTTAATATTTTTCAACTTCTATTGTAACAATATATCAGGAGCCCTGTGTTACATTTTAACGCTTTTTGGCCCAGCAAATAAAATTTTATTGACATTTATAGAAAAAAAGAAAAAAATATTTGGAAAATTTGGAAAATTTCATCCCGTATATGAATTGATAAAATAAATATGGGGTGTTTATTTCAAGTATCTACAGTTAGGTGTTTATTTTTAAATTACAACAAAATAAGAAAATCGGTAGGTACTTGAGAAATACAAGATATTAGAAGCCTTGTATTAAATTTTCAAGCTTTTTGACCCAATAAATAAAAATTAATCGACAATTAAAGAAAAAAAAAAATTGGAAAAAGAAAATGTCTGTAAACCGCTCAAAACAAGTCAAAATATTTTAAAAATTGTATGGACTATAGAAAATGCTATTCATGCTATTCAGTGAATTTTTCACAATTATTTGTTTTAGAGTTGCACCAAAAACCTAAATCAATTTTGCGTAAAAATTACAGTTTTTCCTTAAGTTTTGATTTGTTTTTCCCTGCGCTTTTGAAAACTATTGAACATTTTTGACGTCCCTAATGCACCAACTAGATTCACTTTCCCATCGAACAAGATACTGTTGAAGAAAATCGAAGCAGTGTAACTGCCCAAAACAGACACAAAAATTTAAAAAATTAACAAATAAAAGGTGGGCAAGTGGGTGTCGCTCTGCTGTAAAGTAAGTTCCAAGTGGGTCACTGTAATGAATGGTGTTAAATTTGAATTCAATAATATAATAACATTGTACCTATAAGAAAAACGATTCTGAGAGCAGACGGTCAGTCAGCCTATGATATTACTCAGTATATTTGATGATATTATTGTGAATAAAGTAATTTATATTATAATATAACCTAATTATAAGTGAAACCTTGTTTTAAATTTTCAATATTTAGATATAAGAGTTGAACATTTTATACATTTTTAACTAAAAATAATGGTTAAATTTTAAATTTGATAAATTTTCACGAATTTTCAAAACTCGAACTTTAAATCCTTACATAAAAAATTGTGCCAATGTATTTTAAATATTTTTCAACTGCTATTGTAATAATATATCAGGATCTTTATATTCAATCTTCACGCATTTTTACCCAACAAATACAATTTTATTGACAATTATAATAGAAAAAAACTAAAAAAATTGAAAACTATCAATGTCCGTGAACAGTTCAAAAAAAAATCAAAATATTTTCAAAATGTTATGGTGTATAGAAAATAAAAAAAAACCCCGTACAATAGTCGTATGACTGTGAGTGTTTTGTCAAGTGGTGGTGAAGGTCCTCTGGTACATCTAATTATGCTGTGTTTCCTTTGACATAATATTGTTTTCGTAAATTATGTAACCATCTGCCTCTGACGCTTCTAATGTTAATTTTAATATAGTCACCAATTATAGAAGGACATCTTGTTTACGATTTTTTCGCATGTGCGCCTGGCTTGTTAAATGTTACCTATATGAATCTAAAATGATTTAAATACGTGTTTTTAATAATTATTCAAATTTCAACTTATACATTGTAAAAGAATTATCGATATAGTCTGTAGTTCGTTTTCTCAACATGATTTTAATATAATGTAATATTAATCCGTAGAACCAACGCACTAATCAACCTAGAACATTATGTTTTATTAACTGAAAGACGGTTATATTTTTTCAGTATTATAATTCACTGATTAGTGATTTGTAAAAATGCATAAGAATGAATATTTAAGACAAATAAATGTAATGATAAATTTATTAAAAAAAAACGTTTGTATAAATTAAAAACTAGATATTGTTCTCAATAATAATATTACTAGTTTTTTAACGATTTATTACCTACCTACTTTATACCATGTTAAAGTATGAATGAGGGGGGGGACAAAGGTATTCTGCAGATATAAACTTATATTTTATGGAATTGTTAGTTACACTCGTGATGCTGAACACATATTTTTTATAAAAAGTGCTGTAAATATATTTAGTTATGAAAATGTTTTTGTTTTGATATATAATTCTATTCAGTTTAAATTACATTTTAAAAATTAAAGATGTTCAATATAAATACAAACAAAAAATTGGTACCAATAAAATTGAATTTTTTCCTTCTTTTCGGATGTAAGTACCTACCTATATTGATTAAATCAGAAATATTTTAGTTTTTAAAGCAATTATTATTATTTCTCGTATGGTTTATTACTAGAGCGCGGATTTGTATGCATTTGCATATTTATTCTGGTTGATCGTATGATATGCTAAGTGAGCACATAATTTGTTTCATGACATGACGATTTAAAAAATGAAACTTTTTAGCGCATATTTTTGCATATTTTGACATTTTTCTATTTTAAATGCTTATTTTACAATTTTAATAGCATATTTCATCTTTTAGTGCATATTTCGATGTTTTTTTAGATATTTTAAAAATATATAGTATTATAATATAAGAAAAAAATATCATATTTTTATAGTTTCGATTAATATCAAAATAAATTAATAGGTATACTTGTAGGTATAAACGGTTTTCCCAAATATGACCTTAGATAAATAATCGGGGTGATAAAATACATAATAAGATAAAGATTTAAAAGACTAAAATTTATTTTAGAATAAATTGTTGATATAAATTGATTCCTATTTTTTTCTTATGAATTAAAACTACCTACAAAAATAAGTAGATAAATATTTATAGTAGGGTTCGATAATTTTTTGCTAATTTTATTATGCATATTTTTATTTTTTGTGTATATTTTAACATTTTAGTGCATATATTTATGCATATTTAGGATTTTTTAGTGCATATTTGGTTGGTTTTTAATGCATATAAATCCGCGCTCGAATTATAAATTAAACGTACCGGCTACCCTATTAATAATAAGTAGGTGATAGCAATATAAATATAATACATATAAAATATCCACACTGACAATCCGTCACCGCTCAGAATAGTTTTTTACATACAATGTTATTATAATATTATCATTGAATTCAAATTTAATACCATCCATTATACAGTGACAAGTAAAAGTAAAATTATCTTTATCAAATTTAATAACTCAGTTACTTATATTTTTTTCTTCAAAAATACATTGTTATCTAACAAGTAAAGTAACTGTATATTATGAATTTATGAATACATAATGTATTATATAAAATGAATAATAACATGAAAATCGGTTCAGTTGCTTTATATTTAAGGTAAAAAAATTTTAAAATGTATTACAAAATTCTTTATAAGTTTGCTTAATACTGATAGTTTTTAAAATATTTTAGCTCTTTAAAAGAATTTGGAATTACCGTTTTTTTCGTAATGTTGATAATTTTGTTTTATCTTTGAAGCGTTGAAATTTCAAATTCTTTCTAAATTCGTCAAATTCATAAAAATATATCATTTATTTTGAAGTTGACAATTCGTAAAATTTTTATTTTAAAACCTGAGGGTTATAACCTTTGAGGTAGAAGTACCTATTAACAATACACCAAAAGTATTTTATATTGTCGAATTAGTTAATTTTTTTTTTGATGTTTATGATGAGTAAAAAATCTAGAAAATTTAAAACAAGTTAATAAGTTGTACTTACAACATTTAAAAATATTCTAACGACATTTTTAATTTTTGAAGTTCAAACTTTGACAATTGACAGGATTCGTCAAAATGTTGCAAATTATTTTACATAAAAACTTAAAGAAGTGAGCAAGTGGGTGTCGCTCTGCTGTGCAGTAGGTTACAAATGGGTCACTATAATGGACAGTGTTAAATTTAAATTCAATGATATACTATTATAAAACATTACCTATATCAATGTATACGAAAAAAGATTCTGAGGGAAGACGATCTTTCAGCCTATGATATTACTAAGCGTATGTTTGATGATATTATTGTGAATAAAGTAATTTATTTAACTATTTATGTGGAACCTTGCCTTAAATTGTCTATCCTTAGCTATAAAAGTTGAACTTTTTAAAAATTTTTGAATATAAAATAATTTTTAAAATTTAAATTTGATAAATTTTGTCAAAAGTCGAACTTTAAATACTTATAAAAAATGTGTGACTTTGTACTTTTAATATTTTTCAACTGCTATTGTAATAATATATCAAGAGCCTTGTATTACATTGTCACGCTTTTTGGCTTAACAAATAACATTTTATTGATATTTATAGAAAAAATTTAAAATTTAAAATGTCTGTATACAGCTAAACAAAATATTTGGAAAATTGTATCACGTAGAAATTGATAAAATAAATATGTGGTGTAAATTTCAAGTATCTATAGTAATTTGTTTTTAAATTACAACAAAATAAGAAAATCGGTACTTGAGAAATCTAGCGAATATCCAATGTCGTTACATTTAAATTGAATGATATAATATCATATAGCATATGAAAAACAATTCTATGCGAAAATGATCAGTAGTCAGCCTTTGATATTACTAAGCGTATATTTGATGATATTATTGTGAATAAAGTAATTTATTTAACTATTTACGTAGAACCTTGTTTTAAATTTTCAATCTTCAGCTATAAAACTTGGACATTTTATACATTTTTAACTAAAAAATAATTTTTAAATTATAAATTTGATAAACGTTGTCAAAATTCAAACTTTAAATGCTTATAAAAAAATATGTGCATTTGTATTTATAATATTTTTCAACTGTACCTAATTGTAATTTGTAACAATATATCAGGAGCCTTGAATTACATTGTCATGCTTTTTGGCCCAACAAAGACAGTTTTATTGACATTTATTATGCAAACAAAAAACTATAAAAATTGAAAATTGAAAATGTCTGTTAACATCTCAAAATAATATTTTTTTTTAAATTTTATGATGTATAGAAAATGAAAATATAAACATTCAGTGAAATTTTCATGTATGATGTATCTAAAGTTACAGATTTACTACTGGGAATTTAACCCCCCCCCCCCAATTCACCAACTAGATTCAAGTTTCCCATCAAACAAGATACTGAAGTTGAAAATCAAAGCATTATTTCGACTACTTATCGTGTACACGTGTCACAAACACAATAAACGAAATAAATAAAAAAACACACATCATTGTAAAATCAATACATTCAATTCGCTTCATTTCATCCGCCCAGAATCAAAACTTTATAAAATTGAGAACATATAGTTATGTCCAAGGTCCCTTATTATTCGTACAAAAACCTAAAAAAACCCAAAAATTTATATAGACAATTTTTTTTAACGGACTAAATTTTTACAAAATTGAATGTTTAAACAAAATATAACGATTGTAGTAATTTTGTTGTAATTCAATAATACATATTGTTTTCGCACGAATTTAAATCAAAACTATTAAGTATAATAATAATAATAATATTGTTTATTACGGAAAAAAATTCCAATTGCATTTTAAGTATAAAATAGTTACTTGAGTATTAAGAGGAAAAGGAGAGAGAGAGAGAAAAAATACATTTATATATAAATCAAGTTGTGTGTGTAGTGTGTACTGTACATAATGAAATATAATATAATTTAAGGAGAGAGAAAACTAAAATAAAAAAACAATATATATATACATAAAAATTGAAAATTAATGAATATATGAAGAGAGATCATTAAGTGAACAGTGATTAAATCTACATTATTTATGGAATTTCCTATAGCCATTAGAGTATTAGAAGGTATTACTGTAATATAATATTTATAAACCTATCAGCCATTTACTATAATACTTTATTAGTTATTACAAATACAATAGATAATAAGTATACAATTTTTAACATTTAAAAATACAGGTGATTTATTTTCAGGGAAATACACTCTCCCACATAAATACCAATTTGATATGTATGACTACGTTATTTTTAGAGCAAATATTGAAAAATCCGTATTAATATTTTTAATAGTTAAATTTTAAATTTTAATACAATAATACATTGATAACCGTATTGGAAAATGTGAAATGACAATGACAGGTTTCCTTATCTATTTTTTAAAATGGTTTTTTTTACCTAGATTATTTTAATTTTCCAAAAATTCGGTTTTTTTTTAATTTTCTGAAAACTTCGGTTTTTTGGGAAATGTATTATTTTAATATTCTCCATTTTTCCACGTTTTCCGAGGCTCTAGGAAAAAACAGTTTTTTCCAACATTTTCCGGCATTTTAATCCCTAATAGTAATAAATAGAGCGCGGATTTATATGCATTAAAAACCAACCAAATATGCACTAAAAAATCCTAAATATGCATAAATATATGCACTAAAATGTTAAAATATACACAAAAAATAAAAATATGCATAATAAAATTAGCAAAAAATTATCGAACCCTACTATAAATATTTATCTACTTATTTTTGTAGGTAGTTTTAATTCATAAGAAAAAAATAGGAATCAATTTTATCAACAATTTATTCTAAAATAAATTTTAGTCTTTTAAATCTTTATCTTATTATGTATTTTATCACCCCGATTATTTATCTAAGGTCATATTTGGGAAAACCGTTTATACCTACAAGTATACCTATTAATTTATTTTGATATTAATCGAAACTATAAAATATGATATTTTTTTCTTATATTATAATACTATATATTTTTAAAATATCTAAAAAAACATCGAAATATGCACTAAAAGATGAAATATGCTATTAAAATTGTAAAATAAGCATTTAAAATAGAAAAATGTCAAAATATGCAAAAATATGCGCTAAAAAGTTTCATTTCTTAAATCGTCATGTCATGAAACAAATTATGTGCTCACTTAGCATATCATACGATCAACCAGAATAAATATGCAAATGCATACAAATCCGCGCTCTATTTATAATATAAAATTACAAAATAATAACTTTAAAAAAAAACGGAATTTTTATTACATTTTAGAAATTTTTAGAAATTTCTTACTCAAAATAATATTTGTACATTTTTGTGATTTTTACGTATTTTGTAAAAATTTGAACTTTAAATGCTTATAAAAAAAAATTGTTACTGTATTTTTAATATTTTTCAACTGTCATTGTAACAAAATATTAGAAGCCTTTCATTAAATTTTTAAGATTTTTGACAATAAATATAAATCAAATGAACTGATTTTCATGTTTTACGTTAATTTTATACAACATAATTATTATACACGAACAAAATGTACGAAAAATATTTTGAAGTTAAAGGTAGGTACATCTTATACACAAAGCTCATAATATAATAAATACTTATTATTAATAATGTATTATTTTTAGGCTCCTACTCTTACATAATAATATGACCAAAAAACATATTCTGCGTGTAATTTTTTAGTAAATTTGTTTTTTTGCACAGGTATAGGACCTATTATTGGTTTTTTACCTACAATAGCGAAACAATTGGGGTATTCAATCACCACCTTTGGTGTCGTTATGACTTTTATATCGATGATAAAAATGATAATGTCACCTGTAGCTGGTATAATCGTCGACACATTCCGGGTGAAAAGAACGTCATTTTTTACGATGACACTATTGCTGGTTGTGATTTCAATTGTATTCATATTTGTACCAAAAGTGCCTTTGGAGATAGGAGTGGAAATGAAATGCGAATCTGAAACTATTTTGATTGTTCATACCGATACCGTTCAACAAAGTATACACAACACGTCAATGTTTAATGACGAGAACAATGATGAGTTAATCAAATGCAAGGTGAGACTAAACAATATTATAAAAATATTTAAATGTGTATGGGCTTGGAACCGTTTTGTTTAATAAATTGTTGATTAATGATTATACATATCTGCGGTGTGAAGTCGTTTAAAGTGTGTCTCAGTGTGTCAAAATTATAAAACAATAAAATGTACAGGGTGTCTGACGAATATTAACTAAAATTAGTACAGTCTTGACCACGGTGGAGTCAACACGTCTGTTTGCTCTCTCCGTTATCTGTTTCACTATTATAACACTATCGTAATAATATAATAACATCAGTCTCAATTTGAAGTCAAGCCACCGTCGTTATCGTTTTTATTGCTGCTGATTGTTGCTACGCCGCCGTTACCGATTCAGGTAGGACTATCTAATATATATGTATACTAATACATCCTTATCACAACAGTCTACGTTCCGTTATTATGTTCAATAATTATACTATTTTTCTATAACTCCATGCCATCAACGTGTTTTATCTGTAATCGTGGAATTTCACGTCTTTCAACATCTCTCAGCTGCTCAATTTGCTTCTCATGCTATCATCAATCCTGTTTGGGTATTTCGTTTGAGACATTTAATATTTATAATAAACCAAGCAGTAATTGGATTTGTCCTGATCATTCCGTTAGCATGTCTGATTCAAAAACTTCACCTCTTACCACTGTTAATACACAAAATGGAAATTCAACCAAAAAACAACTAACATTAGACGACTTAGCCAAGTTGATAAATACGCTCTCTTCCAGCCAAAATAAAGGCTTTGAGTCAATTAATAAACGTATTGATGACATGATAGTACATCTTTCGAAATTAGACTCTGATTTGGACGACTGTCGTAAAAAAATTGACAATCTTGAGGAACGAGTTATTTTTAGAGACTCGTAACACTGCTGACACTACCACTGAGTCCAAAGATATGTCACTTCAAATTATAAACGAGGTCATTGACATCCAAAAACGTTCAGTAAATATTATTATTCATGGCCTTGACGAATCCCCAAGTAGGGATACAAATGAGTGTACAAAATTCGATACTTCGGCCATTAACAAGCTCTTCTCAGTATGCTCCGTCTGCCCCGATAACATAATTAACGTTTCTCGTCTCGGACGTTTGATTGCTAACAAAACTAGACCGATAAAACTGTCATTACGCAACCAATGCGACGTAAATAGTTTTATTTCGTCTTTTTTAAAAGCCAAGCGGAAGTCCCCTTCATCCGTAAATAACATATCCGTTGTCAAAGATCGCTCACAAACAACGACCGCCGCCACATTAAGAATGTCTACACTGATTACCATAATCGTGTTAAATCCGGTGAACAGAATATCAAAGTCCTCTACATCAACGGTCTGCCAAGAATAGTAACTACCGGTTCAAAAAACTAATTCCGAGGGCAAAGGCCAATAGTAATCAAAAATGTATAAATAAATTAAATACTACTTCTAAAAATGTAAACAATAAATCTAATAATCGTACTGATAAGACTTCTACTAACACTAATTTTAATTTTACCGGTTATTATCAAAATGTTCGTGGTCTACGTACCAAAATTAATTTGCTAAAATGTTCAATTCCATCTTTTTCACTTGATTTTTTAGTTTTCACTGAGACATGGCTCAATAATAGTTTTCACGACAATGAATTAGGTTTTACTCGATATAACGTTTACCGTTGTGATAGAAATGAGAATACTAGCTCACTTAGTCGTGGTGGGGGTGTACTCATCGCTATTAAAAATACCTTTAATTCTAATCTACTTAATATTGACACTTTAAATGTCGAACAGGTATTTATAAAAGTTTTACTTAACAATTTAATAATCATAATTTGTGCTGTGTATATTCCTCCTAATAGTGATGTACAATTATATCTAAACCACCTCTCAGTTATTGAATCCTTAATGTGCACTTATCCAAATAGTAAATTATTGTCTGTGGCGACTATAATATACCTTCTTTAACTTGGGTATGTGGTAAAACTGGCCTCAAATGTTTCAACTTTATTTCATCAACCACAGGTCAGTCTCTCATTGAGGGTTTTTCTCTCTTAAATTTTATTCAATTCAATAACATTGTTAATTCGTCTGGTAACATTTTAGACTTAATATTTACAAGCATCCATGATACACTAATCAATCCTTGCATTGATCCGCTGGTACCTATCGATCCATACCATCCCGTACTCCTAATAAATTGCATGCTACCCACAGTCACACCCAATCTTAAGAATGATATTAATATATTTCTATACAAATCAGGTGACTATATAAATGCTAACTTATTTTTTAATTATTTCAATTGGGTCGAGTCTTTCAATAATCTTGATGTTGAAGCTGCTGCTAACCTTTTCCAAGATGCACTATTAACAGCCCTAAATAGTTTTGTTCCCCAAAAAATAATTAATAATAAGAACAAATTTCCTTGCTGGTTTAATAAAGATCTTAAATCTCTAGCCTGGCAAAAAATTAAAGCTCATTCCATTTACATGCGAAATAAAACCAAATCTAGCTATGATATCTTCTCTAAATTGAGAGCACAATACAAGTCTAAAAGTAAATCCGTATATTCGGAATTTATTCGCCGTTCTGAAAACGAAATAAAAATAAATCCTAATAAATTCTGGAAATGGGTCTCTTATATACTAGCACTCGTGATATACCTAATTCTGTTTTTCTTAACGACAAAACTGCAAATAATGGTAGGGACATTGCTGACCTATTCTCGTCTTATTTCTCTTCAGTATATAGGCCGTCGGTTATTCCACCATCAGACATCTCTAGCTTAACCTCCTTTATTAAAAACTTTGACAATATCCTCCCGTCGCACTGCACTATCTCACTTGATGAAGTTTCTGACGGCTTACGCTCTTTATATAAATCCAATTCTCCCGGACCTGATGGTATTTCCGGTCTCTTTCTCTCCAGCTTATCTGACTCTATTGCTTATCCTGTCTTCTTGTTATTCAACAAATCACTCAAGGAAGGTTTTTCCTTCCTTATGGAAACAGCTCTATCACACCCCGGTCTTTAAAAAAGGTAATAAGTCAGATATAAAAAATTACCGGCCAATCTCATGCCTCGTACAACTTGGTAAATTATTAGAGAAACTAGTTCTTAGGCATATAATCGATCCTATTAATAACATTCTGGACAATAGCCAACACGGTTTTAGGCCCGGTAGATCAACCCTTTCATGCAACTTAACTCTGCAGCACTTCATACTAGAGTCTTTTAAAAATAACAGCCAAGTTGATGTTATATATACGGACTTTGAGAAGGCCTTTGATCGTGTGGATCACATTTTACTCGCTATTGCTTTAAAGCAATTAGGTTTTGGTGATCCCCTATTGTCCTGGCTCAATTCATACTTGACAAATAGGTCCCACTTTACCTCAGTCCTTGGTTACTCATCTAGTTTATCACCTGTCCCTTCAGGTACTCCTCAAGGTGGCCATTTGTCTCCCATTTTATTCATTTTATTTATCAACAGTATATCATTAGTTTTAAGCAAGTGTCACCTCCTATTTTTTGCAGATGATCTAAAAATTTATTCTCGGATTTCTTCAATTAGTGACTGTAAAAATCTTCAAGAGGAATTAAATACCTTGTATGATTGGTGCCAGGTTTGGGGAATGAGCTTAAACATTAATAAATGCTACTCAATGTTTCTATAGGTCTCGAAAACACATTAATTATATTTATTATATTAACAATACTGAACTTAATTCAATATCATCTATCAAAGACCTAGGTATAACCTTAACCCATAACCTAAATTTCCAGGAACATATAGAATGTACAGTAAAAAAATCACTTCGTGTGTTAGGGTATGTTAAGCGTCATTCGTCTGAATTTAAAAATTTGGACTCACTAAAGTTGCTTTATTGCGCTTTAGTTAGATCCATCCTAGAATATGGATCTCCTATTTGGAGCCCCTATACTAAATCCAACATTGTGATTATTGAGGGGGTCCAGAATCGATTTTTAAGTTTTGCAGCATATAAATCCAACACAATTATTAACCAGTATGATTATACACCAATAAGATCACTTCTGAACCTTCCCTCTTTAGCCTCTAGACGGGATTTAGCTGATATATCATTTTTATATAAACTAATCAATAACCATATTAATGCACCTTACCTATTAGAACATATTTCATTCAATATCCCTGCATATAATAATCGAACTACTCCCATTTTCTATTTACCATCACACAGTACAAATTATTTAAAAAACTCCCCTATTCTTAGAGCCATGTCCCTGTGTAATAAGCTTGCATCTAATATTGATTGTTTTTTTACTCCATTATCCTCAATTCATAAAACTTACTTAACTAATAGTAGGTAATATTTTATTTTATGCAATCGTTTTCATTTTAGTTTATATTCTTAGTTTATTATTATTATTATTAATTTATGTTATTGTACGATGTCCGCATCAACTTATTGTTAAACTTACTAATTTTACTTGTACTATTGGGCAATTTGCCCGTTTTATTCATTGAATAAACAATATTATTATTATATATTATTATTATTATTATTATTATTATTAAAATTAAAATTAAAACGGTAAATCATTGATTAATTAGGCCTTAAAACGCACAGGCAAGACTGATTTTGTTGAGCATAAAATTCTTTAAAGTTATTATCAAGGCAGGGCAAGTTTATGATTTTTTTTAACTCAGTTAAGTTAAGTTAATATGCACCAATAACAAAAAGTTAAAAGTTAATTTAACTATAGCTTAAATCGGTTAAATTAAAAGTTAATACACATTTTTTGTTAACTTTTTATTAAGTTGAAAAAAGTTAATTTGTTTATACAACACTAGCGTACTTAATTTTTTTTCAAACCAAAACTAAATTATAGACTATAGTATTTATACTTTGTACAGTATTTCCATATAAGTTAGATTCGAATGATATAAATTTTTTTCTTTAAACAATTCATGGTAAATATTTTTTGATATGAAAACGAAATTAACTGAAATAGTGAAATATAATTAAATTAAAAACAAAATAAATTAACTTAACTTATTTCTTAAAATGAAAAAGTAATTCGTTGATTTCACGTTAATTGAAAAAGGAATTTAGTAAGTTAACAATTAAGTTAATGAAAAGCCACAAGTAACTAGTTAAGTTAAAAAGTTAAAGTTAAATTAACTTTTTAACTTACCTTTAACTTTTTAACTCGTTAATGCCCAGCCATGGTTATTATTAACTAATATTATGAAGTATATATTTTTATGTAGGTTATGTCTCTAAACGTATGTTTTTATTTTTTATTGATCTCGAAAAAAAATATGCCATTATTTACGGTCATTACAATGTTTCTGGTATATTTTTTTATAGCGATGATAGATTTGAATTGTAGTAATGGGATTACAATTATATGGGGTATAGTTCTAATATTTACAGTATTTACAATATTTATTATTTACAGATGTACTGATAGAATAAAGTTATAAAACAAATATAAAAATATTACATCAAACAAACAAAAGAAAGATATTCTTCAATCAAATTATAAAGTTCTGTTGCTTTTCGAAAATCGATCATTTTCCTAGTGCTGAGTAGTATCCGCTACGGTAGTATAGTATTGGATGACCGAGAGAATCGAAGATGTTTAAGTATTTTGTTTGCTTGATGATGGTTGGATTGATGGAGATGAGATGTTAAGGTTTGAGCTTTTGGAGTTTTTCATTTCTCGAATATTACAGTGTGCAGGTGTTATATAATAATCAAATCATATTCACTAGTAGACGTCGATAAAGTAGACGTGCTATAGGCAGCTATAAAAACGTAACGATAATGATAGAACACACGTGTTGCACGGTTGACAGTCAAACATGAACAATGACATAGATATGTCACTACAACAGATACTGAAATTCACTAAATTTCACTAAATTTCGGTTTACATTTAAAATGTTTAAACATGTAAACAAATTTGGTTCATCTTATTCAGTTGACTTGTCAAAATACGAAGTCGTGTGACCATCAAATAAATAAACCGACCAATCAATCAGATTTCAGCGATTATTGGATGACAACCACCAATAATGATATCGAAAATATAAACGGTCGTAGTCGGATTGATGTTACATTAAAATTGAAAGATATGGAACAAGTAATATTACCATTATCTTTTATTCAAATGTATTTGTTAATATTTAATTAATTTGATCTCAGACTGAAAGTTCGTATGTTTTCCACTTGTTGTCCGTCCAAATGAACGGTACGGAAATTCTTCTAACATGCCAATGTCGTTTAAAAACATTTTGCCACATCTCTGCATGTTCTAATGAAGACATCATGCGGATAGCCACCGTGCCGACATACAGAGGAAACGTTCTTAATTTGTATCAATTTTGGATTTTTTTCACAACTATGACTGCGTTGTGGTCTTGCATAGCTATAACGATGACTTTACAAGGCTCACTAGGTCTCGATCTTTTAGGTAAAATATGATACAACAATACCAATGTCAATAATATTTATGTAGTTAAAATAAAAATTACATCTCATTTTATTTTTAGAAGACAAACCTGAGGATATTGGAAAACAAATATGTTGGGCATCATTTGGTTTTGGCAGTTTTTCCATATTCATCGGATGGCTTGTGGATTGGTTTAGCATTAATAAAAAGGAAAGAGAATATTCACCAGTTTTTTATTCGTGTATTTTATTCTCAATTTGTAATTTATTTGTCATAAACAAACTTAAAGTAAGTTATTTTCTGACCCTATGCATTACATCATAATCTATATTTTTTAATACTTAATTGAGCACAATAATTATTAAAAAAAAATTTTATTATCCTGTAACTTATAGGTAATCGAAACAAAAAAAACCAAAAGAAAATGGAAGAGTATATATGGACTGTTAACTAAACATCATGTGATTTTATTTTATATATGGGTAATATCAATCACATTTCTCCATACAATTATTACACATTTTCTATTCTGGTGAGTTTATAATAAATTGGAGAAATTTTTTGATTAACTTGTAATTATTTTAAGTGTTTTTTTCATCATATTGAGTACTTATTCATAATATAATACTCTCATCGATGTGTAAACCGACAAAATATCACGATAGGTGATAATGTCAAGTGTCTTTGATTTAGGCAGGTACTGCCTAAAGAATGTAGAAAGAAAATTAAAATGTAATGTTTGTCTACTGTTCGGTACAATCCTAATAAGTAATAATTAGTCAATTTGTAGAACTCGAATCGACGTTGTTTTTTTTAAAAGATAAATATTAAATACTTACACTGAATATTTCATAATAAAGTTTCAAATAAAGCACATTTACGTTATTTTCACCAATTTACTAATAGATTTTTAAGAATATGATAAACAACATGCGTAAATTAAAATTCATTTTTAAGATAGGAAAAAACGTTGTGATTCAAAGTTCCTAAAAAAATTTAAGTAATTCAAACTTAAAAATAGATGTAATATTAAGTCCTTTATGCAGTAAAAAAAAAAACGCAAATTAAATTCAACGTTTTGCGTTCGAAATATTTCGTGTTACCTTTATCGTTAAACAAACTTTTTAATGTGACGAGGCTCTTACGTTTGACGTCTATTTCATATTATATTATAACTTAATATTATTGGTGATTACTGAATAATTGCTGTCCATATACATTTGTACAAGGAGATATTCGTTTATCACATATTCACATAACTATGTAAATGATTATTCAACTCGTGTTAAAAACGACTGCGTTGAAAATGTCTTAGATTCCTTAGAGTAAAGTTGATCAGAGATTTTGCAAAATAATATTTCATTGTTAAAACATTTTGACACTACTGTTAATAATTATTATTCAGGTACATGGAGGATTTAGTTTCCGCTAATGATGACCACAGCCAACGGGCGTGGCTAAAAACGCTCCAAGGTCTAGCTCAAGGCATCCAATGTTTTGGCGGTGAAATACCATTTTTTTTCTGGTCCGGTTGGATAATCAGAAAGATGGGTCACATTAACTGCATGGCCATAGCGATCGGAGCCATGGCTATCAGGATGTATCTTTACACAGTCATCTGGAATCCAGCTTGGATCATTGCAATAGAGCTATTGAATGGTGTGTCGTATGCATTGGGAACGTCGGTGAAAATGTCGTACGCGAAAATTATGTCACCCGAGGACTCCACGAACACTATAATCGGAATATTAGTACTTTTCGATGGCATTGGTAAACTATAAAAATTGTTTTATACACTTGAGATTTCGTGTTAAAGAAATAACGGTTCATACGTCATAACTCATAACTATAGTAAATCAAATTAATATAATTTATACAATAAAAATCTTAACAATTGTGTAAAATGGTATCATATATATTATTTATGTTTTGCACAGTGATTACTCAGATAAATAATATAATTTATTTTAACAAACCATAGCTATACCTAGTAGCACACATTTAACTTTTACAAAAATTGCAAATTATATACGTATTAATTTTTACAAGTTAATCTTTCAGTTTAAAATTTAACTTATATGATTTGATTCGTTATATAAAAACATTATACCTAACACGATTTTAAAATGGATTATGTTTTACAGGTGAATCTTTAGGTAGTCTACTGGGTGGATTTTTATTCGGATCATACGGTGGAGTGTGGTCGTTTCGATTTTTTGCCTACAGTTCTGCTTTGTTGTGCTTTTTAAATATACTAAGCAATCGTTTTGGATTGACTAAAGATTTGAAAATTTATGATTTTGTTGCAGTGCCTATGAAAGAAAATAACCAGAAAAATTATGACGTTGATATCAAAATTTAATTAAATAATCTCTTTATTTTTTATTTTATACAAAATTGTAAAACAAAAATGGAATGTTATTATGCAGAAAAATTCCATCATATTAAAATAACGAATAATGTTTTATATAATAGTATATTAACAACATTAGGAAATATTAAAATAATTCATTCTAACGTAGTACTATAATATAGTATAGCTCAGTGATAATATATAGTACGAGTTGGATCACTTTGTCGCACAAACTTCAATAACTTAGGGACCACCAAACCATTGAAAATTGACTGTTGTTAATAAATTTCAGATTTTCTATTATTACATACAATCGTTTTAGATTCTGAACGGATCGATGAATACCTATATTGATTTGACAATAACGTGTTTTTTTTTTTTGTATGTACCCACACACGATAATTAATTAATCGAAATAATGCTTCGATTTTTAACCAGCGTAACACTAAAAAAGGTACTGTCTCAATGTCTAAGAAATTAAAAATCAAGCTTAAGCTAATTGATAAACAAATAAAGAATTATTATTTAATTTTCATTAAAAAGGTGGAAAAGTGGATATCTACTTTTTTTAATAATCTAATATTTAAAACCTACTGAATATCAAATATTTAAAATCAAACGCATTTAAGCTTATAAAAAATTAATATTACTTTCCGGTGAATTTTTTTTGATAAAGGTAGAAAAGTTTGTTGAGACTATTCTATTAAAATTTATAATTTTAGCCATAAAAAAATAAATATTTATGAATTTTTAACTGAAAAATAATTAGCAAACTTGAAGGATTTCGATAAATTTTAACTTTAAATACAAGCATAAAAATAATCATGCCTATGTATCTTTAATATTTTTGAGCTGATATCAAAAAAACTTACTATAGAAATCTCGCCAAAATAGTTTGAGTGATTTGCTTAACATTCTTCGAGCTTGTCTTTTTAATACACCAACCTAACCGAGTTGTGCTTAAACAATAATTTAAACACAAATTGTTAACAATTTATTGGAGGTTGTCTCGATAGTGCCTGGCCAATTTTACTATTTTGGTTTAGCAGTTGGCTTACAAATAGTTTTGAAGAACGTGTCTTTACTTTAGACAAAATTGAAGCTGTGAAATTGGAAATTTGAATTGATGGTCTACGTTTATTCAAAAGTAGTAGTTGGCCAATACTTGGTTATGCTTCTCATACAAATGCAGTATTTCTCTATAGTGAAGAAATACGAAACCTAAAAGTAGCAGTCAATATTCACAACTATTTGTGGATGAAAAATAATATTTTAAAAAATGGTTTAGTATAGTTATATTTACAACAAAATTATAAACCTTCAAATAAGTTGATTTTGTTTTGATGCTCTAGCCAAATCTTTTATTCATCAAATAAAAGGACATTGGTTCAGGTTTTATCCCTTTGTCTTAGTGTACACAAAAAGATAAGTACATAGAAAATCGAATGTGTTTCTCTTATTCTACCGGAGAACGACATAAAATATAGCAGCCATAACCACCACATTGGTACCTACATCTGTTTTAAAAAAAATTCTTAATTTTTATATGGTAAAATCATTTTCATTACACTATATTATATGCATAGAATGTTAGGCTCCGTAGTGGGTACACAAATTAAAGAAATATCTACTAATTAATATTATACTAATGCTGGGTGGCATGGAAAATGTATTAATTAAATGGTTCAATACAATTTAATGGGCCACTAAATCATTTTTAAGGGACCATTTATAGCTCATTATTGGTTCGTTAAATATTTAATGAACCCGGCATAAGTCCTTCTATAAGTTATATATAACGAGTGATTTCTCACGTTTCTCTGGGGGACTTGATCAAATCCATTACTGGAAAGCTATACAGAATTTTGAACATTTTTGCTGTATGCCAGAGGAACCACTATTCCAATTTTCAGGTTTGTATACGTTTTGTAGTTATTGAGATATAGCGATGAATGAGTTAGCGTGTGAGTGAGTAGTATTTTAATTTTATATGCATACATGTAATGCATTATACTTATATAGATTATACGCTTTGTACACACATATATGACTAATTATTAAAGGTATAATATAATAATTTATTGTTATAGTGCTTACGAAAAAAAATACATAACAATAAGAAACAAGCCTGCAGTGTTAAAAAGTTAAGTTAATTTTCACTTTTTAGCTATGATGATGGAACCCTCACTAATCAACCGGCTCCACGTGGAGCTATCACTTTTCATGGCCTGCACCCAATGATGACGTCGATTGGACATCGACGTGTTTATACAATGGAAGCCATTTAGAAATTGACCATTTTGAAAAAACAGAAGCAAAACTGGCTATAGCCAAAAAAAAATGATACAACGGCGGTATATTATGTCCGATTGAAATTATAAACAAGCAATTAGATTAATGCGACGAACAAGTAGGAACCTACACATTCTTCGAGCTTACCTTTGACGTAGGTAGTTTGACCGCCTCTTTAAAATGCGTATATCGAAAAATCATTTGTTGTTGCACATCTACAGCTTTAGAATTTAGAGGAACCGCACTATTCCAATTTTCAGGTTCGTACGTTTTGTAGTTAAGATATATAGCGATTAATGAGTGAATGAGTGATATTTGCATTTTATATACATAAAAAGATTATACGCTTTGTATTCACATATAATATTACTATAGGTAGGTATAATATTATTATAATTTATTGTTATATAATGGTTAGGAAAAAAAATACATATAACAATAGGATAAAACAAGCCTGCTGTGCTAAAAAGTTAAGTTAATTTTCACTTTTTTACTATGATGATGGAACCCACACTCTATAACCGGCTCCACGTGGAGCAATCACTTTTCATGATCTGCACCCAATGATATTTATACAACGGGAGTCATTTAGAAATTGACCTTTTTGAAAAAACGGAAGCAAAACAACTAGTCACCGTAGCTTAGGCGGGGACCGTTTGGTGCAGCGAGTACAATATAATATTGTTATGCACACAATATATTATATTATACACACGCGTACTCGCACACAATGAAAACATTGTCCCCCGGAGAGTATAATATAATATAATATATTATAATAAAATAATCTTTACGACCAATTTCACAGATGTCAAAGCAAATTAAATGGTAACCGATCTTATATACCTATAGGCTATAATAATATAGTCATTATTAGGGCCCGGATTTTTATGCAAAAATTATTGTTAAATATGCACATATTTATGCGCTCAAAAAATTAAAAATATGCAAAAAAATTCTTTATTGTGTGTTAAAAAAAATGAACATCTCAAAACAATTAAAAATATATTATGTGAAAAAAATAGAATTTAAATATCAATTATTGTGCTTACAAATATGTACAAACCACACACTTATACCTATATTGCTCAATTAAATAAATGCAAAATTAATAAAATAATAACAAAAAATGTAATATTAATTTTGGAACAAGTACCGACAGGAGGTTACGAAATGTCTTTTTATATTTTCAATTTCTACGGTTGTCACATAACATAGATTTGTATTTTGAAAAACTTCTTTCTACGTCGCAAGATACGATAGGTGCATACAAAACAAGAAATGTCTTCAGGTGTAAACTCTTCAATGCCTTCATAGTCATTGCTTATTTCTCCGCTTAATATTCCACAAATTTTTATAATTTGAGAATACCCTGGATTCTTCGATAATACTTGCATTAGTTTAAGTTTAGCGAATTCTATGTCTATTCCTTCTTCACTCAACCTAATTTTAACATTTTTAACCAACGAGACAAAAACACTTTTAACGCTTTTCCAGATTTTATCATGTATGGTGCAGTGTCTGTGATATAAATTAATACTTTATTATGTAATACTTTACTCATGGAGTCATTGAACAATTTTGAAATCGTTTGAAAGTTAGCCTTTTCTAAGTTTTCAATTAAATAACAATGAACTTTCTTTACTTTTGGCATTTTCTTACAGAAAAATAAAAATATTATTTTATACGAACACCAAATCTGTGTAGTTACATCAACAAATTACCGTTACTAACTAATTGAAATACACAAGCCGTGCATATTGCGTACCTAATAGGTGCAGATAAGTTATCTGAGATAAATACACAAACACGCAGACTGTCGATTAAAATCGGCGACGGTAATTTCTCAATTACTTAAAATAATTTTTATGTCGACAGCAAACTCGTCTTGCTTTGCAAAAAATCAAAAAAAATCATCAAATATTAATAAAAAATACAATTTGTATGCAATCATATAGAAATATGCAATTAATATGCATTTTCATTCAAATATGCAAAAATATGCAAAAATAAATATTGATAGCAGAATCTACGTATTATGAAACGTCAATATATTCAATCAGAATTTTTATAAGTCAAATACATAAGAATATGCATTTGCATAAAAATCCGGGCCCATTATGGTCTACATAATATGATATACTGCGCCACTGCGGCGGCCCCTTCTCTTAATTACTGCACACACGCGACACTTATCCGTACCTCACTATTATATTATTCATAATATGTATTATGTCTTTATTATTGGTATCTATATTATGTATTATACTATTTATATATATAAATAACACGAAACATCTTTTTATTATTGTATATACGTAAGAGATACCTTAGGTCACGCTACAGAACGCATGGGATGTATGCATACAGATACCTACCCGTTTACCAAAATGATTACCAGTTAGTATCATTAATTAATGGGAGATGGTATTTTGCGCCAAAGTATATAATATAAAAATATTCAATACTGTTAAAAATACTTTTCAAGCGTATTTCAAATAGGTATTTAAATACTTCAATTAAAAAGTATTAAAATATTTATTTAAATACCTTTGCTAATAAGTATTTAAATACAAATACAAATATATTTAAAAAGTATTTCAAATACTTTTAAATACATTTTTTTAGCTATGTTATTTTTAGGTTTTTAATTTTTAAAACTAATTATTTGTACATTGTAATAATGTGTATTGAATATGGAAAATAATTGTAGGTTTATACAGAATTCCTTTATTATTAAAAATTGAATTAGTTTAAGTGATCATTTATAACTTATTATAATATTAAATATTTTACAATTAATTATATTTAATAAACATAACTTTCTCAAAATTGTCGCCAGTTATTCGCCCTCTACGTCGACAATAAGCTATTTCTTCATAATCAAAAAACCAAACTAAAAATCTTGTTCGAAAGGATTTTGTATTTAATATTTTTAAATACAAAATATAATAATAAGTATTTAAAATACAGAAAAAGTATTTAAATATTTAACAAGTATGAAAATATTAATTGTTCGTTTCTCTCAAACAGTTACTGCATTTTAAATAATGATAATGAAAATGTATAGTTTTTTGGTTTTTATTGTACATTTACGTGAAAGAAAACAAGACACCCTGCCACAATCTAAAATCTCAAGAAAAACAGAAATAATAATTAACTGACAGAGAATCGGACACAGACGACCATATCCATCTCACGGCTCACACATGACACCTCATGAAAACAGAAAAACCAACCACCAACCACCTCATAAATCTCGCCTCTTTAATCTTAATTTCAATAAAAAAATAAAAAATAATATTTAAAATAAGTTAGGTAAAAATATATTTTTAAATAAAAGATTGTCTAAATAATATAATATAGTACAATACAGCTAGCCAAAAAATCTGACATAAAAATAAAAAAAGATTGTATAAGCAAAATATAATTAATAGCTGTGCAATCGGCTAAAAAATAGGTACTACTATTTTACACTTATATAAATCTATATTTTTCTTAACTTGTTTTAAATATTATTTATTTTTTTGACAATCAGGATTATTCATTTTTGACATTATCTTTATCTAGTTTTAATGCATTTTTAGGAAAGAAACACCCAAAAGGTACATACAGTTTCTCTAGATTCTATTATAATATATCTGTATATAATTATACATTGTCTTAGCTCTTATAATAATTATTTTTCTGAAATATAAATCTATAGTTTTAAATGCAGGGTTTTCAAACGTTGTAGTAATGTTATACATGAAAAAAATGCATTGACAAAACGAAAATAATAAAATTCTGTAAAACAAAATGTAATATGGTTAAAAAAAACTATAATTAATATAGTAAATTAATCATTAAATTACAAGGCAAAACGAAATAAATATAGAACGTCATTAAATAAAAAAACAACACAAAACGATAGAATTAAAATTATTTCATACATTTATGTACCATAAAAAATATACAATTTATTCTTTCTATTTAATTTGGTTTCGTATTTTCGTGGAAATATTTTTTCACCCGATTTACTTTTATTTTAGCAAAAGATCTAAGAATTATATCCTACTGCAGGATTTTGATGAGTACCTATGACCTATCGTTACAGCATTACCAATTAATTATTATTATAGTTACATTTTAGATTCTGAGCGGAACGATGAATGTATTGATTTTACAATGATTTGTTTTTTTTTTTTAATTTTTGTGTCTGGTTTGGGGCAGTAACACTGAATTTAGGAAAAACGGTAATTTTTAAGCAAAATCAGTTTTCGAAATAATCGATTTTGGTTTTTGGTGTAACTTTAAAACAAATAACCGTAGACGAGTATGTACATGAAATTAGCACTGAATGTCTATATTAGCATTTTCTATACACGATAACATTTTCAAAATATTTTGAGTTGTTTTGAGCGGTTTACGGACATTTTTAGTTTCTAATTTTTTTAGTTTTTTTTTCTACAAATATCAATAAAATTGTATTCGTTGGGTAAAAAAGTTTGAAAATTGAATACAAGGCTCTCCTAATATATTATTACAATGACAATTGAAAAATATTAAAAATACAGTCACAGTTTATTTAAAAGCATTTAAAAAATTACAAATTTTGACAAAATACTTAAAAATCTAGAAAATGTGCGAATTATTCTAAGTAGGAAATACATAAAAATTTTCTTTTTAAATCAAAGATTTGAAAATTTAATTCAAGATTAGATAGTTTGTTCTGTGTAAATCAAACTAAATTTTTATGAACATTTTAAATTCAAATTGTACAACATTGGAATATTGGATATTATTGACTTGATTTCTCAAGTACCTACCTAACGATTTTCTTATTTTGTTATAATTCAAAAACGAAAAACCATATAGACACTTAAAATTTATATCAAATGTTTATTTTATTAATTCTTATACTATTTTCAAAATATATTTACTGTTTTTGAGCTATTTACGGACGTTTACAATTTTTTTTTTTGGATTTTTTTTCTTTAAATCATAATAAAATGTATATTTGTTGGCTCAAAAAGTGTGAAAATGTAATACAAGGCCCCTGAATATTGTTACATTAGCAGTTGAAAAATACATAAGCAACGATTTTTTTATAAGCAATATAAGCATTTAAAATTCAATTTTTGACAATATTAATCAAATTTAAAATTTAAAAATTATTTTATAGTTAAAAATGTATAAAATAGTTCAACTTATATAGTGAAGGATGGATAATTTAAAACAAGGTTTATATGTACCAAACCAAAAACTCTTTAAAATATAAAATCACAGTTTTGTTTTGTAGTTAGTTTATGTTCAAATTTGGACGAAATTACATAATATTAAATAACCAAGAATTACGATATTAGTTATTTTGTTGTAATTTTATAATATTAATTCAACTTACCGGCTACCGTATTAATAATAAGTAATAACAATACAAATATAATACAAATATCCATACTGACAAGCCGTCACCGCTCAGAATCGTTTTTCGTATACAATGATATTATATCATTGAATTAATACCATCCATAATACAGTGACCCACTTGTAACTTATACTGTACAGCAGAGCGACATCCACTTACCGTCTTTAATATTGTCATTAATTTTGTTTATAGAAAATGGAAATTTAACATTACCTCCCGGCTTTCATGATTCGTGGTCCACATCGTATGACTCCTAGTTTGTGCAGTAGACTTTGTAGTTTTGTTATAAGAGCACATAATGCTGCTCGCTTATGTATTTTTTTTTGTCTTACTAAAACACATACCGCTACCAAACAAAGCAAATTTAACTGAAGAAGAATCCGTTTTAATCAGATAGTTTTAATAATAAAAAAATACAGAGTAAAACGTATTCTTCTTAACGAAAAGTTGTCTATAATATGGACGCATGTCGTCGTTCATGGGAACAAAAAACTCCTATATGTGAAAAAGTGTAGTTTTCAGGAAACACAAAAAACTTTTTTTAATAAAGAAATCACATATGAGGTATTTCATAAACGATTTATAGTTGGTAAATCAATAAATAGCTATTTTTTTCTGAATCCTGCAGGGTAGGTACCTGCAGTACCTAAAAATCATAAATTCGGCATATAGGAGATTTGTTTCCATGAACCACGATGCGGACGATTATGTGTTGTCTCGGTCTTACATGGCAAATTCACGCTCAGCAGATTACTTATAGTTAGTTAGTTAGTTAGTTAGCTTATAAACATTAGAGTAGATAAAGTATTGAATCGACCTATTATGAATACTTGATAGTAAGAACATATTTTTCTGTGTTCGTATTATCGTAATGTTCGTATGTTGGTTTTTACGATTACGTATAAAGTTGTTAAGTGAGTTGTGAGCATTTTTATTTACGCTAAATTATATACGCATAACTTGCTAAAAATTGAACTATCGTAGAAAACAAACATACAAACATAGATAATGTTCTTGATGCCTCTATTATTATATTATCATCATAGATAATACAATTTTAATTATCCATGTATATTGTTACTATTACTAGTAGCCTAAAATACATCTGATTTCAGGGGACACACTTATTAATTCAACTGTTACTTTTGGGCTTTGACAGTTTTCTGTAGAAAAAAAACCCTGTGGGGGTTGTATAACCCAAAATCCCCCCCTCTTTTATATACCACTAACCCTGTAAGGGAGTTAGTGAGGTAAATTTTATTATAATTATCTTAAATCGCTAAAAGCAGTAAAAGCCTATGTGTGTATAAGTAAATTGGAAAATATGTAAATAATATTTGTGGGTAATCAGAAAATAATATTTTATGTAACAAAATAGTTTTTAAGAATATATAAGGTTTTGAAAAAAAAAAAACAAATTCTATTATATTTAGAAAATAATATTGGGCTTGTTGTAATATATAGGTAATAATAGTAATGTTATAATATGTATATAGATCATTTTAGTAATATTTATTAAACAAGACAAAATAACTACTAAGTAGCTAATTCTTTAAAATCCAATTTATGATATTCATAATCAGTTTTATATTTTTAATATTTATAATAATTAATTAATTTACCTAGGTAATTATATAATACCTATTATGAAAATATGCTATAAATTACATTGCTCTTATACTAGTTAACTTTTCAGTAGTTTACAGTGAACAATATTGTATTTCAAAAGACACAACATAGAATAATTTAACTATTTTATGTAAGTAGGTATACCTACTTTGTATTGACCCATTGTCATATTTTCTTCTTTTTTTTTTATAACAAACTATTGTTCATGGTATAGAAATAAAATAAGTACTAAACTTAAGTTAACATAATAGGCAACTATGTAATATTAAGTTAAGAATATAGTAAATGATTAATGTTTATTTGATATTTCTACAAAACTAAAATAACGTTATAACAATTGGGACACACATTTGTCATTCAGGGAACACACTTTGATTTTCAGGGGACACAAATAGTGTGTCGGGGGGGCACAGTATTTTAGCCCCTGCAGTGAGTATTACTGTATACCATTATATTACCACAAACTAAGAAGGACTCTTCTTAGTTCATGCTGTATATACAGACTGTAAATCAAATGCTATAGATTATATAGGTAGATAATCTATAGTATTTGTGTGAAGGGTATACCATAGTCCATAGATATGATGTCAATAAATAATATAAATACCTATGTTAAATTAATTTAATTTTTAATAATATTATGTCGAAATATATGTATCGCGTCGTCGCATACTCGCACGCGCGCGCACTCAATCACTCGCCGACCGGACGGACAAAGAGCAAGCGGCTATAATCGATAATAATCGAGATGATAAAATTATAATATATTTTAAATCGTTTTGTAAGTTTTGTTATTATTACAATAATGTTGTACACCGCGACGCTGTCGAAGCGCACGCACGCGTATTTTGTTTGTCTACGGTACGACCCGCGTCGACGTCTCCCGCGTTCACTCGCTCATAGTATAATATAATATTATTATCTTATACTAATCGCCGTGTCATTTAACACCATTCGCACCACTTACACCATTTTCTATGCGCACCGCCAAGTATATTATTATACCATTGTCTATGCCGCGGAGAACGACGTCTCTTCGCCATTCGCCACTCCGACACCGACACCGCTTCTGTCGTATATAGTATTTGTCACGCACCGCACCAGCGCATCACCAACTATCCAGACACGCGACGACGAGTCGTCGGCGCACAAGTCGCAAAAATTGACGATCTGAAGGTAGAGGTGCTCTTTGAGAACGGAGCCCATTACGAAGTGAGTTCGAGTTGGGTTTGAAAAGTATGGCGTCTGCCGTCGTTACGGACGCCGACGGTTTTTCCCGTCGAGTCGGCGGTGTGCGACTTGGTCTCCACTCTGCAGGCCCTGTTCTAACAAGTCTTTTCGTCCACCATTCCACTTTTCGAAAGCTCTCCTCCTTGTTTGAGGTTATTTCGGAGTGTTATTTAAAATGTTTTGTACGTTTTCACAGCCCCGCAATGAATAACAGTATATTATACTCTGTCTCAAAGCCGTGCTAAGGGGGTGGCAATAACGGGGAAAGTGCCCTAAGGCGGCCAAACTTGTAACATTTTAAAGGGCTGCAAATGTTTAAATATGTACGTTTATTAGGGGCGCCAAATATTATTGCCCTGGGACACCAATGAGAGTCAGCACGGCACTGCCCTGTTTCAGAGCAGAATACATCAATCATGTACACTTTTTTTCCCGTTTCCCTATCCAACCGTTATATTGGAAATGCGCGCCAACTGACAGAAACCGGTTGCCGCTCGGTGTGTTCTACTTTAATCTCTGAAGATTTAAGTAGTCATGATTAAACGAGAACTGATAGAAATCATTTTTAAAATTTGACTATTCACCTCCATTGATTTCAAATTGTTAAATCTCAACACAAATGTTACTCACTTAACATTATTGTGGCAAAATCAAATCATTTTGATCAAGATTTTGATGTAGGTATCTAAAATTCTTTTAAAGATCTTTTTAAAAGTACAACTAAATTATGCTAATAGATTTTTTTATCCATATATTTCACCAAAGTTTAATTTTAATATCCTTAAATAGAGCATTATAAATTATAATCAAGGTATGTACCTACCTACTTGTAATACACATAACCACATAGGTAGTAACTATACTTGCTGATCAGAATTTCATCTGGAATTTCATATTACAAGTAAAAATTTCATAAGAGTACTACCTAGATATGCCAAAAATGTTTGCTAAACACACTTATGATAAGTTCTGCACACTTTTTACCCCTTTCACAGCTTAAAACTACCTTATGCTTTTATGTGGGAGATGCGGTCCGCCCGTCGCCGCCTAGTATATTCTCTTTTGGAACGGAGTATATAGGTACTGATATAATATTATATTTTACCTAACATTTACCTGTTACCATTAAAATGATTTAAGATACAATTTTGTATGAACCTATTTAAGATTAATTAACTTAAAGAATTAATTTAATTTATAAATTTTAGGGTTTTGTTATGGGTGTAATGGAAAATGAAGTTCTAGTTTCTTTCCCTAATGAGTGAGTATCTCTTATATTATATATATCTTATGATAATACTTTTTTAGGTTTTTTTTTATCAAAATTACAAGTAAGTAGTAAGTAGGATCTATACATTGAGAACCATACATTTGTTGGTTTTTTATCATGAATAATTTGTATTTCAAAAGAAAGACTACCCTTAAAAAAAATAGAAAAAGATCATGTCTTATTAAATTAAGATGTATATTAAATTATTCAGTTACCTGTATCAACATTATTTTATTAAACTTTATACCTGGACAATATCCCAAATATCAAATACCTATTGTTGAATTTTTTTTTTAAATAATGACTACAAATTTATGACTGAAATAGGTTACCAATTCTTTATTTCATGCATGATTTTAGTAGGTATAGGTAATTACTATCTATTATTCAGGAAATAGTTTTTTATTTTCAATTAATACCTATTAACCTTGCTATAAACCCTCTATAAATCAATATTTTTATATGTAGCTTATGTATATGATATTTAAATAATAAAACTATTTAATACAGTTGGTATTATTTAACAATAGGCACTCTTAATTTCCTAATTAGTATTGGGCTTTAACTTTTTACCTAAATTAATAATCACTAAAAAAATTATTAATTCGCTTATAGTTAGTTGTTTTAAATAAATATTCTGATACCGGGTTGATCAAATTATGATTCACTAAAATTTTATAAACCAATCATGGGTCACCAAATCATATTTAAAGAACCATTACTTCACTATTGGAGCATTTTAACTCTCCCAAATGATGATTATGACTGAAAAATAACACACATCATTGAAAACAAGTTGCTACTCTCAGAATCTAAATTAAGTGTATACACTATACAAGACAGCCAGTTGACAACATTGTTTTGTGCTATAAGGGACATCAGTACTCAAATAATTAATAACTATACTTACCAATACTTGGTACTATAGTTTTTAAGATTTATTATATTTGTCTGTTTTTAATCTAACACTTGTTGATGGCTTCTGAATTGTAGATTTAGATTGATAAACAAATAATACATATTAATAGATGTTCACAAAATTAGGCAGCGAAAATAAAAAAAACTAATACATTTTTTATTAACATTTAAGTTTATGTAAATAATGATAACTTATGGAAATTCTTGTCATAAGTTTCTTTCCAGAATTGTCCTTGATCATTTTAAAACATTAAATTATTAGTACCTTGCCAAATAATAATATATTCTTTATAACTTTTGGTTGGTATCCTGAAACTAAATTCAGCTATGAAAATGTTCGACTCCCTTTGTCAGATGAACTATGTAGTACAGAGTTTTTTAATAATCAAGAAATAGAAGTAAATTCGGTCAGAGAACCTCATCCTTGTTATGGATGGGTAAAAGTAGTAATAAAAATGATCAGTGGTAACCCACCATCCTAATTTGTTGTTCAATATTTGAACTCAACAGCTGAAGAAAAAATCTCTCCTGATAAAATCATATGCAGTAACATGAATTCACACATTAATGGCAATGCATTTTATATGTTTGATATTGATGTAATGTGAGTATAACAAAAATAAATAAATAATCAATTTTAATTAAAATTCTTGCCTAAAATTAAACTGCTACAATAATATTTTGTATAATAACTATGTTTAATTTCTTAGTGCTAAAATCTATGGTATCCACATAAGCAGTAACATCAATTCACACATTAATGGCAATACATTTTATATGTTTGACATTGATGTACCTGAAGATGTTAGAGAAATGTAAGTATAATAAAAATAAATATACAATCAGTTTTAATTAAAATTCTTACTTAAAATTACACTGCTACAATAATATTTTGTATAATAACTATGTTTAATTTTTTAGTGCTAAAATCTTTGGTATCCACATAGCAGTAACATCAATTCACACATTAATGGCGATACATTTTACTCGTTTGATATTGATGTACCCAAAGCTGTTAGAGAATTGTATGTATAATAAAGCAAATTTTATAATCAGTATTAATTTGTAAAATTTAACACAGCTACAAAAATAGCTTAATTATTTGTGAACTATAGTATAATTTTTTAGGGCTGAAATTGACGAAATCCACAAAGATTTGCAGAAATTATTAAAGCTAATTATCATCTCATCCCTGGTATTATATAATCCTGATCAATCAGTTTTGAGTGTTATAACTCGTTCACTATTGCCCAGTAAAGGAGCTTTGGTGTTAGCTGACATGCACTTTAAAAACCTGAACCTAAAGGTTATGTTGCTTAAGACTGAAGAGTTAGCTAAGCAACTGGAAAGCTCCAAGTTAAATATTACATCATCATCTTATACTGATGAATTTAATGTACATGATGACCTTATGGGTTTGGTTATTGGAACTCGTGGCACTAATATTAAACGAGCTCGCCGGATTGACGGTATTACAAATATTGAGTTAGATAAACATACTAGCATTTTTAAAATTTATGGAGATGTAAGTCAGTTTTATAGTATTTTAGTAATAATATCTAATAATTTTATTTTTTAGAATAAAGACGCTGTAATGAAAGTTTGAGGAATCTTAGACTATAGAGAAGAATTTCCTCAAGTTCCAAGAGATGAAAGAGTAATTGGTAAAAACGGTAGAAATATCCAAGATATTGTTGACAAGAGCGGAGTAGTATGTTATTATATTAATTATCCTTAAATACATTTTTTTAGTATCCATTATTTTTCTTTATTGGTATTTGTAATGTGCAATAAAAAAGAAACAGTAAATTATATTAGGTATGCTGTGAGATGATTTCAATAGTTTTATTGTCAGATGGTATACTAGTAAGTATAGTAAGTTGTTTGTTATAATTTTGACAAAAAAAAATAGTATTATTTAATTCTTAGATTGTTATTAGTAATTCAATTTGAACAGTTATATTTTTGTGCTTGTTATTGTAGATCAAATTAAAAATCGAAGGTGATAATGAGCCACAACTTACCATTCCTCATGAAGAGGGTCAGGTTCCTTTTTTGTTTGTTGGCACAGTAGAAAGCATATCGAATACTATTTAGAACACCTTAAAGTATTTATTTAAACTGTATATTTTAGAATATTTTTTAACTAATCATACATGTTTATTCTTAGAAACTTGAACAAATTATGAAAAAAAAAACAAATGGGAATGGAGTAAGAGTTACATAGTATTCACAGTACTAGATCAGCTTACCAATATACCACTATACCCAATTATACAATGCTAAGGTGAAATTGCCTGTAAAATAGTACTATTATATAATATATATATTAATTGCTGTGTTGAAAAATTTTTTTGTTTATTGTACTTGGTTGTACATATAAAAATTTAGATACAGGAGAATTAATATTTTGTCTATTAACCGTAGAAGCTGTCAAATTGTATGATCGAAACACACTTAAACTGTTGTTATACTTATAGTGTATTATTGAAATAGTAATATTAAATTTCCTTTACACAAATAATTTATTTGTGCTTATACTAAAATAATCCAACATTTTGAGAACAACATAAAATTATAATTTAACAGAAAGTAATAGACCTATATTAAACATAATATAATAGTATTACGTTCATTTAAGTGGTAATAACAAAAAAATTTAGCTGAATTTAATCATAATAATGTTTGTGGCAGTATTCTACTTCATAGTAAAAATGTTTATGTTTCTTATGATCAAACACAAAAGTACCAAATTTTGAATTATGGCTGTATTGTTTCAAGGGTGCAGTATATCGATAATCAATTTTAATTTTGGAGGTATAAAATAATCTTAGTTAATGCATAGAACAATCTTCTATGGTTCATGACTTATAATTTAGATCATATACCTAGATATAATAATATCTATGTTCTCAGCCAAAGTGTGTGGATAATATTGTTTATAGGTAATATTATTTTATATTAATATTACTATATATAAACTTTGGTTTTCAGTGAGTGTCTCTTCCATTTATTCTGTGATAAAACTTACAAATTTTAACCAGGAATTTAAGATAAGGGGAAATGTTAATAACAGAAACTCCAAAGTTATGCTATTGTCTTAAATTATTTAAAACAATTTTACTAAATTACATTTCATTTCATAATTTTGTTTCACATTTTTTCTAGTGTAAAACTATTGATGATTTTGAAATAAATTTTATTAAATAATGTTCAGTATCTACTTTACCCAGCACCTTAAATTTTATAATTTTTTTTCGCTATTCATTTATTTTTATTAGAATCCAGTAGTTCCAACAAACCTATAGATTTTGAGTCGCAAAGTTTACATGATAGTATTGCTAGTAAGTGATTGATTTTTCAATCTAAATGGTGTTTTTATTCAAACAAAGGTTATTTAATTAATTCTACCGTATAGTAGATACTATATTATAGTGACTAATAAAAAAATTAATTACTTTAATCAAATAATATAAAATATAGGTACCTAATATTATTGGGCAACAAACCGTTTTCATAACGTACACTTATAACCGTTTTTCGTACCTATAGGTACAATGATTTGAAATCATTAAATTCAAATTTAACACCCTCCATTACAGTGATCCACTAGCCACTTGTAACCTATCTATTGTACAGGCGTACAGCATAGCTACACCCATACTTACCAACTTTTAGATTCTGAGCGAAGCGATGAATGTATTGATTTTACAATGATGTGTTTTTTTTTAAATTTTTGTGTCTGTCATTACTGTTTGGAGCAGTAACACTGTTTCGATTTTTTTCAACAGCATCTTGTTCGATGGAAAGTGAATCTAAAAGCGCAGGGAAAAACAAATCAAAAATTAAGGAAAAACGGTAATTTTTATGCATAATCAGTTTTTTTTCAAAATCGATTTTTGATGTAGCTCTAAAACAAAGAACTGTATATAGATTAATGACATTTTCACTGAATGTTTATAATAGCATTTTTTATACACAATCAAATTTTCAAAATATATTGACATGTTTTGAGTGGATTAAGGGGATTCCACACTTTTTAGAGTAAAATAGACCTATACGCGTTCCAACGTAATAACTTGAGTTTTACTCCTATAATAATTATGAAAACATGTTTGAATTTATTATGAAGTATATTTTGAATCCTTCGAATCAGAATAATAAAAAAAAAAAAATTTAAATTTTTTATGTCGATTATAATTTTTAAGAATACAAATTTTTTTTTCTAAATTTCAAGTGAGGTTTTTCCTTTTTAAGAATAATAATAAATTAAAAATGTAGCTCGAAGGATTCAAAGTTGATTGAACAACAAAACAACATTTTTGAACACCTATTATATAAATTGAAGAGAAGAAATTTATCTAGGTTTGTATAGGAGTCGATTTTCGATATTTTATTTTCAAAGCCTAATATTTAACTCTAAAACTTGTGATATTTTACTTTTTCAATTTGAATTATTGAGTTTAATGATTAAAATATTTAAAATTGTCTTTTATACAGACATATAAATTAGGTAACTTCTCTTCTACAATATTGATGATAGGTGTATTTACTCTCAAACCGCTCAATAAACCATATTATTGGAAATACAAAAGTACATTTTCATAGAATTTTTCAATACTATTCATACCCCTTAGGTTAAAAAGTAAAAAAAAATTAACTGCTGCAGTATAAACAAATATTAAACAGCAGTAATTTACAAATCGAGTCCTCGTCAATATATTATTTAAGACCTGACAAATGAAATAACTTTTATCGATATTTTTAATATAATTTACAGATATATGTGCTACACGTTTACATAATATAACATTTTTATTCAAATTTAATGTCCATTATAAAGTTCAGAATTGTACTTTCCGCAATGTGCACCTACGAGTTACGACCTACAGTTATTTGTGTACAATTAATAAACGATTTTACAATATTTTAGATATTACCTACCTACTGTTGTTCAGAAATATAACTTCAACGGACTTTAGTCTCCTAGTGCACTAGTTATTATAATACGGGGGTGCAAATCCAAAACGTACTATTGCCAAAATTGACAAAATCGAGTTAGTTAATAATGGAAAAAATATCGATACATCGATTGGCGTCGCCAGAATAGATGAAAACGTACTATTTCCTGGTCAAATTTGCGATTCAAAATGACTGGTTAATCCAAAACGAACCTTTTCCATACATAAAAATTATATTTAGAAAATCAAAACGTACCTACTTTTTCCAGTTTTACGCCAAAACGTACTATAATTGCCCATGTTAAAAGAATAGGAACAAATCATTAACTATATCGAAACGTACTTTTTTTTTTTATGTTATGCCAAACCGTACTTTTACCCGTGTTGTACGTATACCTATACATAGGGAAGTAAAAATGTTATTCCAAAGCGTACTAAAATTTAATTTTAAAAATGTTAATAAAGTTTTAAATTAAATTAAAAATATAACTCTGGAATGTTTAACACATTTGAATCGTTTTAAATATAAATAATACATTATTAAATAATTAAAAAAAAACATTTTTCAAAATGATTTGTCTAGTTATAAATGGTTTGTTTTATTGGAAATGTTTAGATACAGAAAATCGCTTCTCCCGAAAAATCAGTATTTTGACAATAGTACGTTTTGAATTTCCACCTCTCAAATATACGCTGCAGTGTTTCAACGTATATTAGTGAGATTGCAGTACAATTAATAATATGAGTGCAGTTGAAAATAGTTTCAATTTTATGTTTATCCGTACGAAAGATTAAAAATATTAATTTAAGTGCAAATTCAATGTCCATAGATAATGAAGAAAATCACAAAAAATAAGAATTCATCAGACTACAACTACTGCAGAAGTTTGAATCACTACGACAATGCTTAAGTAGGTGTGCGAAGTCAATGATTCATTTTCCATCCGGTACCTATAATACCTATACCTTTACCTACATAAAACAGAAAATTCTGAAGTTAAATATTATATTATGTAAAATTATGAAATGAATGATTTTCCCAGACTTAGGTTAAATACAGTATTTGAAATATTTAAAATGCTTATAAAAACAAATCATGTTTAAGTATATCCTTAATATTTTAACTTATATTAAAATCTAATATAAGGAACCTTATTGTATTCAATTTATAATTATTGAAAAAAACTAAAAAGTATAAAATTTTAAATGTCTATAAATAGTTTAAAAATAGTTAAAATATTTTTAAAACTACACCAATAAGCATATAAACCTTAAATATAACATTACATGTTATATAATATTACATGGTTCATAGAAAAAGCTAATATAAATATTTGGTATAAATTTAAAGTAAATACTATTATTCGTTTTTGAATCACAACGAAAGAAGAAAATATTTCTATGAGAACAATCGTTAAAATGTTGGGATATATGATATTATAAGTTGATACCAAATTTTTTTTTATTTGATAAAAGTATACAACGATTAAAATAATAATAAAACCAAATTTAAGTGCATTTTTATTTACAAAATAAAGACACTATCACTAATCGCTTATTTCTTAATTGACACGTACCCACCTAGCTAATTGTTTTAAGTACGTAAATGAAAATAATGTCACTTACTGCGTGTAACATAATAATATTATTTATTTTTATTAAAGACCAGCGGCCGCATATGGGCCGTGGTTGTAGGTACACATAATTTAACCAACGACTCCAATTTTAACACTAGAATTTGTGTGCGTTGAACACATCGCGTTCTTTTCGTATAGGTTTATCAGATTTTAGATGGAATTAGTTAGGCGGCGGTTTTGCGCGAATACAATTAATCAACGTTTGAAAATTCCGAAATTTCAAAATATTCAAGCTAAATTTTTATAGATTGGGGGGGAGTGAAATTGGGAAAAGTGGACTTAACTTAATATGAAGTAGACATAATAACGAATTCAAATCTGTTTTAAAAAGTATTATCGCATTACTAGATTGATCAGCGTATGATGGAATAAAATTTGGATCTTTTGGCTAAAATAACTGTTTAATAATATAATATTATAAATTACAGTACCTATCTCGCCAGAAACGTTTTTTCCCGGCTAGCCCCACGTCGTGCCATAAAAAACTTTGTTTCAATAAGTTCTTTTACTTTGTAAATATCGTGGCTAAATATATATTTAGCAATGGTAAATATATAATATTAATTTTATTAATTTTGATAATTTTAATAACTATGAGAAACATACATTAACACTATTTTATTCTGGTCTTGGATGTATATGATTAGGTTAATAATATTATTATTTAAGTACTCTAAATGCGTATAACATCTTCTTTATATACTCATAACCTGAACCAGGGCCTAAAATTAAGATATTTTGCTACTGCACATCAGTGTTGGCCTGGGATCTAAAGGGCCCAGGAGGCAAATTATTCATAGGGCTTCTCAAAAATACCAAATCTCAAAAAAATAATTTAAAAACGTTTTATACCTAGATATTTATCACATAATATAGATCGGTATATTATATTATAGTAACATAATATCGATCAAACATCACAGTACGTATTTCGCCATAAATCATAGATTTCAAAATTATAAAAGGTGGGTAATTGGATGTCGCTCTGCTGTACAGTAGGTTACAAGTGGGTCACTGTAATGGATGGTGTTAAATTTGAATTCAATGATATAATATCATTGTGTAAGAAAAACAATTCTGAGCGAAAACGGTCAGTCAGCCTATGATGTTACCAAGTATATTTGATGATATTATTGTGCATTAAGTAATTTATATATAACCTATTTACGTGGAGCCTTGTTTTCAATTTTCAATCTTGAGCTATAAAAGTTGAACATTTTATACATTTTTAACTACAAAATAATTATTAAATTATAAATTTTAATCATAAAAATTTAATTTGCCTTTTTTGTAGACATTTTTTTTGTTTTATAAAGGTAGACAAACTTAAAAATAGTCTTGTATTACATTTTTAAATCTTAGATTAAAAAAGAAAAATTTTATGTATTTCTAACTCAAAATAATTTGCAAATTTTCATCGTTCTTACGTATTTTGTCAATATTTGGACTTTAAATGCTTATAAAAAAAATTGTGACTATGGATTTTTAATTTTTTTCATCTGCCTTTGAAATAATAACCTAGGAGCCTTCTATTAAATTTTCACGCTTTTTTCCCAACAAATAAAATTTTATTGATATTTATAGAAAAAAAAATTGAAAATGGCAATGTCCGTAAACAGCTCAAAAAGAGTCAACATATTTGGAAAATTTTATCGTGTATAGAAAATTCTAATATAAACATTCAGTGAAATTTTCAAGTATCTACAGTCATTCGTTTTTTAATAAAAATAAAATAAAAAAATCATTACACGAGAAATCAAGTGAATATCAAATGTTGTAAAAATATGAATTTCAAACACTCATAAAAATTTAATTTGATTTGCTTGTAGACATTTATTTTTTTTTGATAAAGGTAGGCAAACTTGTGGGTAATCTTGTATTATATTTTCAAATCTTAGATTTAAAAAGAAATATTTTTATGAATTCTCAACTCAAAATAATTTGCTAATTTTCGTGATTTTTCCGTATTTTGTCAAGATATGAACTTTAAATGCTTGTAAATAAAAACTGTGACTAAGGATTTTTAATTTTTTTCATCTGCCTTTGAAACAATAACCTAGGAGCCTTCTATTAAATTTTCAAGCTTTTTTACTTAACAGATAAAATTTTATTGATATTTATAGAAAAAAAAAACTAAAAAAAATGGAAACTGACAGTGTCCGTAAACAGCTCAAAATAAGTCAACATATTTGGAAAATGTTATGGTGTATAGAAAATGGAAATATAGACAACCAGTGAAAATTTCATGTATCTACGGTCATTTTTTTTAAAGTTACAATAAAAACCAAATTCAATTTTGTGAAAAATCGATTTTGCGTAAAAAGTCCCGTTTTTCCTTAATTTTTCTTTTGTTTTTCTTGGCGCTTTTAAAAATTACTGAGAATTATAATTTTGACCTTCCCAATGCACCAACGATATTCACTTTTCAATTGAAAAAGATACTGAAGTTGAAAATCGAAGCATTATTTCGACTACTTATTGTGTACACAGATACAAAAAAAAAATATAAAAACACACATCATTGTAAAATCAATACATTCATTGTTCCACTCAGAATCTAAAATATCACTGATATTAACAGCATTAAAGTAGGTAATTGATTGTAAATTAATATTATTAATATATTGATACCATGATTTTTAGATTCTGAGCGAAGCGATGAATGTATTGATTTTACAATGATGTGTGTTTTTTTTTAAATTTTTTTTTGTGTCTTTTAGGACAGTAAAAGTGCTTGGATTTTCTTCAATAGTAACTTTTCTGATAGGAAAGTGAATCTAGTTGGTACTTTAAGGGGTTAAAAGTAAAAATTTCCAAGTGGTTTTCAAAAGGGCCGTGAAAAACAAAAGAAAAATTAAGGAAAAACGGGCATTTTCACAAAATCAAATTTGGTTTTTGGTGTAATTCTAAAACAAATGAACGTATATACATGAAATTTTCTCTGGTTGTTTGTATTTGCAATTGCTGTACACGATAAAATTTTAAAAATATTTTGATTTGTTTTGAACTGTTTAGGAACATTTTCAGTTTCCAATTTTATTAGTATTTTTTTCTATAGATGTCAATAAAATTTTATTTGTTGGGTAAAAAAGCTTGAAAATTTAGTACAAGGCTCCTACTATATTGTTACAATGCCATTTGAAAAATATTAAAATCCTTAGTCACAGTTTTTAATTATAAGCATTTAAAGTTCAAATATTGACAAATACGAAAAAATCACGAAAATTAGCAAATTATTTTGAGTTGAGAATTCATAAAAATTTTTCTTTTTAAATCGAAGATTTGAAAATGTAAAACAAGGTTATCCATAAGTTTATCTACCTTTATCAAAAAAAAAATGTCTACAAGAAAGTCAAATTAAATTTTTGTTGAGCGTTTGAAATTCATATTTTTACAACATTTAATATTCACTCGATTTCTCATGTAACGATTTTCTTATTTTATTGTAATTAAAAAACGAATGACTGTAGATACTTGAAAAATTCACTGAATGTTGATATTAGCATTTTGTATACACGATTTAGAAAATAATTTGACTCTTTTTGAGCTGTTTACGGACATTGTCAGTTTTAATTTTTTTAGTTTTTTTATCTATAAATATCAATACAATTTTATTTGTTGGGTAAAAAAGCGTGAAAATTTAATATAAGGCTCCTGATATATCGTTCTAATAGAAGTTGAAAAATATTAAGAATACGTAGGCACAATTTTTTTTTATAAGCATTTAAAGTTAAAATTTTGACAAAATTTATCAAATTTATAATTTAATAATTATTTTGTAGTTAAAAATGTATAAAATGTTCAACTTTTATAGCTAAGGATTGAAAATTGAAAACAATGCTCCACGTAAAAAGGTTATATATAAATTAATTTATTCACAATAATATCATTAAATATACTTGGTAATATCATAGGCTGACTGACCGTTTTCGCTCAGAATCGTTTTTCTTATACACTGATATTATATCATTGAATTCAAATTTAACACCATCCAGTACAGTGACCCACTTGTAACCTACTGTACAGCAGAGCGACATCCACTTACCCACCTTTTTTTTTTTGATAACTTCAACTAATTCTAGTAAAAGTATTGCTGAAAATGTAGTTATGAGTACTAAATAAATTTGAGTAAATTAATAATCATTTAATTTTGTTCACAGTAATGAAATAATATATTTATACATATTGTTATTTAATTTATATTATGTGTTATTAGTTGAAAAAGTATAATTGGTGCTAGTTCTTAGAGTATTGATTTTTTATTTAGATTTGACCGATTTAAGACTATTCGTGTAGTACGAAAAATTGGATATTTTAGGGACTGGATTCATCGTTTCGCTCAGAATCTAAAATAACTGTAATACGTGACATTTTCAAATTTTATAAGTTTTTATTTTTTAAGTTATTGTCAATAAAATATTATTTGTTCAAATTCAAAAAATTGTTTCGTTGCATCATAGAACAATATGAAAAAGTTACATGAAAAAGATCGACAACTTATACTTATGATGGATATGGGTTCAGATTACGTAGCGCGCGTATCGTTGATAACACTTGTTGCATACAATAATATCACATGTTGCATACAGCATAATATTATTATCAATTATTATCATGGATACCTAATATAATTTTAATTATTCATATAAAATGTTACTTTTTAGTGTAAAGCATCGACATAATATTATATAATATAATAAGATATATTTAATATGTTTTTATCGCATTTTCGCAAACTCGCATTTAGACGCATCACTCACCCTCTCAACTCTCACTGGCTCACTCGCCGACCGATCAAAGAGCAGCGGCCTATGGACAATAATCGAGAGAACTATTTATTATATTTGTAATCATTATTTTATTATTACTGTACACAGCGACGCTGCTGAAGTCGTATCGCTGGCACGCTCACGTTTCGCAGTAGTGGTCAGTGGTCACTGGTCACGTTCGACGTACTCACGTCGACGTCTGTGGTCACTATAACTCTTTCGCCGTATACGCATTAGGCGTACCGGCGCCACCGCCGAGAACGCCTCATCGCTGCTCCGACACCGCTTCCACCTGCCACCCATTAACTTGACGAGTAAAAGCGACGAACAGTCATCAGCAATACCACACACCCGGCGCAGCAATGGATGACAATAAGGTCGAAGTACTCTTTGAGAACGGCGTCTATTACACGGTGAGTTCGCGTAGGGTTTGGAAAGTGGTGGCTGCCTCCATAGCGTCAGCCGGCGGTTTTCCCGACGAGTTGGCGGCTCGCGACTGGGTCTCCAGTTTCCACTCAGACCCTGTACAGAAAAGTATTTTTATCCTCTATTCCCGTTTTTCTTCCCACCCGTCATATGGAAGGTGCGAGCCACCGGATGGAAACAGGTCGTAGCTCTGTGTGTAATACACTTTGAGACAGAGTATGGAAAAAGCATTATTAATCATTCGTCTAGACATTTTTGCTTCAGTCTTATTTCTGTAAAAATGAAAGTATATGTTTTTTATGTAAGTTTGACAGAACGTCGGAACTTGGTTAATGTTTTTATATTGACTTAATTCATTTAATGTTTTAAATTTCATGGTCATTTTGTTCTTAAAGGTTTTATTAGGACTTAGTTTGTATAGAGCTAAATAAATTAGTTGATTCAGTTCCACCATGTGTTGGGTACCTATCTACAACATATATCTGTAGTTTTATGTGGTCGTGATTAACCGAGCACTGATATATTAGCCTAGTATACTGAACATGTTCAGTGGGGCCCATTATCTTCTAGAAGAATAAATAAAAATAAAATATTTTCTTTTGGAACAGAGTATAAACTGATATATTATATTTTACCTAACATTTACCTGTTACCATTAAAATAGCTTAAGATCTGTAAATTTCTAAAATTTTGTATGAATTATTTAAGATTATTCTTAATTTATGAGAATGATAATTAACTTAAAGAATTAATTTAATTTATATATTTTAGGGTTTTGTTACGGGTATAATGGAAAATGAAGTTCTAGTTTCTTTCCCTAATGAGTGAGTATCTTTATCTATATTTTCTAATAATACTTTTTTTTAAGCATTTTAATCAAAATTGCAAGTAGGTAGGTACATATATATTAAGAACCTTTGTTTTTTTTTTTTACCATAAATTGTATCTATTTCAAAAGCAAGATTACCCTTAAAAGAATCATGTTTTATTAAGTCAGGTTTTATATTAAATTATACAGTTACATAGTATATCAAAATTATTTTATTAGAATTTATACCTACTGATAAATATCTAATACCTAAAGTTGATTTTTTTTTTTAAATAGCAACTATAAATATATGTAAAAGACTACTTAATTTTTATTTCATGCATAATTTTAATAAGTAATTACTAACTATTCTTCATAAAATAGTTTTTTATTTTCAATTAATACCTATTAACCCTCTAGAAATCATTATTTTTATAGTTATCTTTAATCTATACCTTTTGTATATGACATTTAAATATTATAACTATTTAATACAGTTAGTATTCTTTAACAAAAAACTAATACACCAATAATTGGTCACTAAATCATATTTAAGAAACCATTAGCTCACTATTAATTATGAATATAGAATATAGATACTACTATTTATAACCGTGCTATTGATTCATTAAATGTTTAAAGATTATTCATGTTATTCATGTAACCCATTTTATTTTAGTAATCACTAAATATACAATAGCTTAAATATTGCTGTATTATAAATTAGTAGAAATTATCAATAATCAAACCCAACAAATAATAAACTACAATAACTAGTTAGTGGAATTTCTTATTATAAGTTTCTTTCCCAGATTATACTTGATTATTTTAAAACATTAAATTATTAGTACCTTGCCAAATAATAATATATCCTTTATAATTTTCAGTTGGTATCCTGAAACTGAATTCAACTATGAAAATGTTCGACTCCCCATGTCAGATGAGCAATGTAGTACAGAGTTTATTGACAATCAAGAAATAGAAGTAAAATCGCTCAGAGAACCTCATCCTTGTTATGGATGGGTAAAAGCAGTAATAAAAATGATAAGTGGTAACCCACCATCCCAGTTCGTTATCCAATATTTCAACTCAACAGTTATAGATATAGTCTCTCCTGATAAAATCAGATGCAGTAACATAAATTCACACATTAATGGCAATACATTTTATATGTTTGATATTGATGTACCTGAAGATGTTAGAGAAATGTAAGTATAACAAAAATAAATATACAATCAATTTTAATTAAAATTCTTACTTAAAATTAAACTGCTACATAAATATTTTGTATAATAACTATGTTTAATTTTTTAGTGCTAAAATCTATGGTATCCACATAGATTTCCAGAAAGCAATTGACGCATCTCAAGTGTTCTATAATCCTGATAGATCAGTATTGAGTGTTATATCTCGTTCATCATTGACCAGTAAAAAAGCATTGATGTTAGCTGACATGCACTTTAGAAACCTGAATGAAAATGCTATGGTGCTTATGAAGACTGAAAAATTAGACAAGCAACTGGAAAATTCCAATCTACAGTTTACATTATCTTATACTGATGAATTTAATGTATGTAATAATCTAATTGGCTTGGCTATTGGTACTCGTGGCAGTAATATCAAACGAGCTCGCAAGATTGAGGGTATTACAAATATTGAATTAGATAAAAATACTGGTGTTTTTAAAATTTATGGAGAAGTAAGTTAGTTTTATTGTAGCTTAGTAAAAATATCTAATAATCTTGATTTTAGAATAAAGATGCTGTGATGAAAGCTCGAGGAATACTAGAGTATAAAAAAGAATTTATTCAAGTTCCAAGAAATTTCGTGGAAAAAATAGTTGGTAAAAATAATAAAAACATCCAAGATATTGTTGACAAGAGCAGAGTGGTAAATTATTTTATTATTTTTAATATTAATAATTTGTAATACACACTACTTGTTGGATTTAAAATGTTTCTTTTAATTTAAAATAATGCTCTTCTATACAAACGTTATCTTTAAAAAATTAGTAACATTATGGTTTTATTGTCAGTTGGTATATTACTATTTACTATACTAGTAAGTATAGTTATTTTTTGTAATTTTGACATTTAAAAACATATATTATTTTTTTTTAAATCCCTAGCATTATATAATTTTTAGATATTTGTTTATTGTTATTTAAACAGTTTATATATTTTTATTCTGATTGTAGATTGAAGTAAAAATTGTAGGTGATGATGAGACACAACCTACCATTCCTCGTGAAGAGGGTCAAGTTCCTTTTATGTTTGTTGGTACGGTAGAGAATATATCTAATGCTAAATTTCTACTAGAATATCATTTAGAACACCTTAAAGTATTTATTTAATCTTTTTATACTGGAATATTTTCAAACTAATTAGAAATTTTTGTGTTTAGAAACTTGAACAATTCAGTCAAGAAATAGTTGGAGTGAAGCAAGAGTTATGTAGTAATGCACCGTCAGTTGCCCAATATTTCAACTCAACAGTTAAAGAAATAGTTTCGCCTGTTAAAATCAAATGCAGTAACATTAATGGTGATACATTTTATACGTTCGATATTCCTGTACCTGAAGATGTTAGAGAATTGTATGTATTACAAATTAAAAAACCGATGTGGGTCAGTACGCACGCCAGAATTGAATATAAGAATGGTAGCATTGGAAATTGTTTAATTTATCGATAAAATACAAATTTAACATACTGTATTAATATACATTTTTATGTACTATACTGTACAAGTATGGTAATTTATTACTGTAAACCGGTTAACACATGACAGTAATTACAAACTACTGGAGCCCATTTCCTTGCCAGATCCACAGAATATATATTAACTAGAGAACCAGACGCTCTTCCTGTACTTACATTTACGTATTCCTATCTACAATAGACAATATTAAAAAACAAATGTAACATTATTAATATAAATCTAATCAGTGTTAAATACTCACTTAAGTATTCACTTCGGTTATGTGTTCTGACACACCCACATATTTTTAAATCAATATTAATAAAATCATATGTTTATTCAAGTAGACCGATAATAATTAAAAATAATAATATCTAGTTAACCAAGAAACATATAACAAAATATAAATTATATTAAGTTTATGTTTGGTGAGAGTGGGGGTTAGGTTAAACAGTTTGCTGTCGCCCATGAAGTATTCACTTCCAAAAATATTTTATAATCGGTTATATTAGTTAGAATTGAACAGCTACAAAAATATTTTGAATAATAACCATGTTTAATCTTTTAGTGCTAAAATCGATGGTATCCACATAGATCTTCAGATAGCAATTAGTGCATCCCTGGTGTCATATAATCCTGATAAATCAGTGTTGAATGTAATATCTTGTTCAACATTGACCAGTGAAAGAGCATTGATGTTAGCCGACATGCACTTTAGAAACCTGAACCAAAATGCTATGGTGCTTATGAAGACTGAAAAATTAAACAAGCAACTGGAATATTCCAATCTACAATTTAAATCATCTTATACTGATAAATTTAATGTACGTGATGACCTTATGGGTTTGGCTATCGGTGCTCATGGCACTAATATTAAACGAGCTCGCAAGATTGAGGGTATTAGAAATATTGAATTAGATAGTGGCGTTTTTAAAATTTATGGAGACGTAAGTCAGTTTTATAATACTTTAGTAAAACTATCTAATAATTTTGTTTTTAGAATAAAGACGCTGTAATGAAAGCTCGAGGAATTTTAGAGTATAGAGAAGAATGTTTTCAAGTTCCAATAGATTTCATAGGAAAAGTAATTGGTAAAAATAAAAGAAACATCATGGATGTTATTTACAAGAGCGGTGTAGTGAGTTCTTTTATTTATCATTGTATTATTATTTATTTCTAATATAAGCAATTTAGAAGTCCCAATATTTATTGTATTTAAAATGTTTCTTTTATTCGAACACAGTGCTCTAATATACAGACCTTTGATTCATTGACTTTAAGACATTGTAAACATTTTGCATTTTTGAAATTGTACACTAAACATTTCTTTATTGGGCTGAAAAATACTATAATTTTATTTTTAGCATTCATTATTTTTCTTACCATTGGTATTTGTAGGGTGTAATAAAAAAAAAACATTCATTAAATTATTTTAGGTATACTGTAAAATGATTTTATTGTCAATTGGTAGACTACTATGCTACTATATTAGTAAGTTGTTTATTCCAATTTTAACATTAAAAAAATATAATCTATCTTAGTAAATAATATTTACATTTTTAAATCATAATCGTTATTAATATTTCAATTTAAACGGTTATATTTTTTTTTGTTATTGTAGCACACCATATTAATTTGTGGTGATGATGAGACACAACCTACCGTACCTCGTGAAGAGGATCATGTTCCTCTTATGATTGTTGGCATGGTAGAAAGTATTTCTCAGGCTAAAGTTCTAATAGAAAATCATTTAGAACACCTTAAAGTATTTATTTAATCTGTTTATTCTAGAATATTTTTTTAACTAATTAGAAATATTTATATTTAGGAACTTAAACAAAATAAGAAAGAAAAACAAACTGGAATGGTGCACGATTTACGTAGTACACACAGTACTAGACCAGCTTTTTCACATGCCACGACGCAAAGGCAAAACAACCGGTAAAATAGTACTATTTTAATATTATATAAATTATATATATTTGCTGTGTTGTGAAAATGTATTTGTTTATATTACTCGGCTGTACATACAAAAAGTTAGATACAGTAGAGGGAATATTTTGGCTTTCAACTGTAAAAGTCATAAAAAAAATGGTATTCTAAAAACACTTAAACTCTTGCTGGACTTAGTATATTATTGAAATAGTAATGTTAAATTTCCTTTGCACACATAATTTAACTGTACTTAAACTAACTTTATTTTATTGGCTTAATCCATAACAATTTTAATAACTGACAATTTTTAAAAGTTAAATTGCATGCAATATAAGTATAATTTATATACATTTTTTAGGAGTTAACATTTTCATGGTTAAATATATGACACTTTCAGTTTAAAATTAAGCAACCTGTCACTGGTCGCGTGATTTTTTTTTTACTTTTGGTCGCATGGTATAAACATTTTCCAGAATATGAAATATACTTAAAATATTACTTTTAATTGGTACTTTGTAACTAACAATAACTACAATTAATGTACCTAAATTGCATATTAAGTACCTATAGTTTTATGAATAAAAATTAAAAAATAATAAAAACTGTAAGGTAGTACAACATTATTATAATTTTAACTTTTCAACCGCAGGGGTAAATATTCTCAAAAGGGATAAATATTGTTCTCAACACGCTTGTACCGAACCAACTAAAATAGTTTTTGATGAATAAATGTCATTATGGAATTATGATATGATTTTTATAAGTTAATCAGGATTACAAATCCATATTACAGATAATTACAAAAAAGCACATATTTATAAATACACTGGGGGATTATTTACCCCGCCCATCCAGTTGCGGGTTAATGAAGAGTTGTGTTTTAGAATGTTCAGTTTACTACAAATAAAAAATATATGCAGATTATTATTTGTTATAAGTAGAGCCAATTGACAAAATACATTAAGTGTATACTTTAAATGTAAGTTCCAATATTAGGTATAATCCAAATTATAAAATTATATAATTTTCAAATAAGCTATTATTAATGCTAATGTTTTCCAAGTATGTTTCAGCTTAGGATTTTTATCGTGAATTAGGAAATAAATATTTTGAAATATAATGTGATAGTCCATCAACATTTTTATTTCTATTGAAACCAATGAATCAAAACAAAATATTACAATTTAGATTTTTAGTTGACAAGCTTGTGGTCTAGATTACTTCTTCCTATCAATCCCTAAATATTAGACTTAGGTAAAAAAAATAAACTAAAAGTTTATTGAAATATTTTGTTCTAACAAATCAACATTCAATATTAATAAAATACATTTTCATTATATAATAGTAGTAAATTTAACAATCTTGTTTGCTACATTAGTAATTTATTTACTTGATAAACATAAAATTATAGCTTCAAAACATTTTTTGCAATATTGTTACAAAATAATCACCTGCATCAACTGTTCTATAACTACATTTGGTCGTCCGTTTAATATTTAACTATAACTATGGATTATTTGTTTTTATTTGTATAGTAACTTTAATGCTGACAGCGAAAACATGAATAATGGCCAAAGTAACTCCAAGGGAAGAAAAAATAACAGACGTAGACGTGGTGAAGAAGACCGTGGTGAAGAAGACCGCGGTGAAGACGAGAGTGGATGTACAATATCTTGAAAAAAACAAAATCAACTGTTTATGTTTTAAACAGTTTGAAACAATGATTTAATTTTTACTTTAATTTAAAAATACATATTATGTAAAATATATATATTATGTCAAAGCATATTTATACATCTTAATTTTTGACTTTGGTCTTAAGTTAACTATAGTCAATAACAAAATTATATAAGTATTATGTAACCATGTAGGTACCACAATTTAAGATGTACAAGTTGCTCAATGATCCTATAGATTTTGAGGTGCAAAGTTTACATACGAGTAATGTCGAGTATTTTTAGTAAGTGGTAGATTTTTAATCGAAATATTTTTTTCTTCAAACCACAGTCATTAATCATTATTGATATTTGAATTTGATATTATGGTAGACATTTTTTTTTAAGATTAAAAATAAAGATAGTTAGATTATAATAATAATTTTACTTCGGTACAGTTTAATTTTTTTGAATTAATACAAATTAACTTACTACACGTTTTGACACAAAATCATCACAAATGAGTACAAATGTACAATTTTCAGAATTACTATCAAACAGTACTCTGTATGACTGCCTCAATAATTTGTTCTGTTGAACTATATATCTGTCACCTAAAAATGCAATGTCTATTAAGATATTGTGTTTGCATAAATAATGCATAATACCTACATTAATATTATTATGATTGAGATAATTATATTTTCACCAAACCTTTCTTTATTTGTATGTTTAGCTAACATTTCTAATTCATCACCATTTATATTTTCTTTAAAATAATTATGGTAATTTTTGATACCTATCATTTTTGTATCTTTTACCTGATGAATTCTAGTATATTAAAATAGATTAGAACTAGATAAAAATTTAATTCATATTCTACTAAATCAAAAAATAAAATTTTTATTTATCGTATTTTAGGATTTTATTTTAAATGCATATTTCGAGAACATAAATGCATACATTCTTGATCAATTTCCAGCAAATTTAACCAAAAACCAAAACCGATTTTCTCGAAAAAACCTTTTGCCTAAAAATTCCCGTTTTTCATTAATTTTTCACGTTGTTTTTGAAAACTACTGGGAAATTTTTGCTTTTGACCCCCCACAGTACCAACTAGATTCACTTTCCTGTCAGAAAAGTTACTATTGAAGAAAATCCAAGCACGTTTACTGTCCTAAAAGGTGATGGCAGACACAAAAAACACACATCATTGTAAAATCAATACATTCATCGCTTCGCTCAGAATCTAAAAGAGTATCCTGTAGAGTAGCAAAAAATCCATAGGATATTTTAATTTAAAATTTACTGAAAATATTGTTCAAGACGTCTGTTTGAAACGATTCAAACAAAATCAATATATTTTGTTTTTGTGGTGTTTTTTAAACAAACGTTTCAAACATAACAACCCTGCCGTAGTATATTATAATCTATTTCTATAATTTAGTATGCCAGCTATTATAGGCTCCACTCCGAGTTACCGCGTATCGCCGCCGCATGCCCGCATATCGCAATAAGACATGACAATATTATTATTCACATTAATCATTAATAGTACCTGCTAAATACTATGATCATTGGTTATCGGTATACCTTGTACTATTTCAGTACTCAATGATTTCATTCACTCGAACCGAAATCTTTTTTGTAAAAAGTACATAGTTTTGCTTGCTGCGTGGCGCCGAGGCCCCTTTCACGATGTGTGCCGCGGAAAATCCCGCCCTCAATCGTATTACCTATGTAGTTCCGCCACTGATTTTATTTGCCTATACATTCCCATATGACATTTTCCCGTGTACCCAATGGCTTTTTGGACTATTGCCTGAGTACGCAATACTTGCCCGATTTTTTTTTGATTCCCGTTAAATACTTTCCGGATCTATTCATTTCACCGCGATAATTGTTCGTGTAATGTTTCAAATCGTAGATCGTACGGCGGCGCGCGTACGTGGAGGCAGAACGAACGGAATCACACTGTCGGGGACCATTTGGTAATTTGTAACTATGAACCGACGGAGCGAACAAAAGTACGCGTTACCGATTTATAATCTAAGACCGTGATTACAAGAATTCCGCTTATCACTACAGTCGGTTGTCTAATGTCTTTAATCTGTTTTTTTTTTGTGATTTTTACCGTGTGTGCTTGTCTGGCCAAGTAATAAATTGGTGCTTTTCAAAAATTCATTTTTAATAATACAAATAATACCTATCTCATCAAATTTGTGACTGTGAGACTAAAAGGTTTTTTTTGGTTTCACTCGTGCGCTCTGAGGTTGCAGTAGACATTTTAAATATTATGTATCATACTTGAAGCACATTATGCCTTTAAAAATATGACACGCAATACCTAACCACCCAACTATTCTATGGATGACTGGATTAACTACCACGAGAAACGACTTGCACCTCAAAACACAATCATCGGTCTATATGAGACGGGAATACAGGTGTTGTATACATTCCAAGACTGAATAATCGAGCCTACACTCGTCCATTGATCGAATTCACTTTTCCAAGTTCCGACTGCCAATACAGATGACTGTCTACTGATAAGACCAACTTCAATATCCAACTTGTCAAATTGGTCTCGGTGGTCGCACTTTTATATTGATTATTTTAACTTTATCTTTGATGATAGTATATAACACTAAATTTAAAAAATGCATAAGTGTATAGTGTGCGGTAATAGATCTATTTACACCAATGTAAATCGTGAAGGAGTCAGATATCATGGGTGAGTAATGAGTGTCAATTTGTTCTAGAAATTTACTCGCTCAAACTGTTGTGAAAAACAACGTACATTGATTTTTGAATTATATTGTTGATATGGTTCATTATCCTGGTGCGTGATACTTTGAAATAATTTTCAACCGGTTTAGCCTAATAAATTCTACTTCATGTTTATTTTCCTAATCTAATATTAACAATTTATTGTATTAATTGATATTTGTTTTAATATAGATTTCCCAAGAATGAAATCGTGAAAAGAGAATGGTTTAAAGTTTTAGGAATTGATTGTTGTCATAAATGGCAACGTATATGTAGTGATCATTTTTTAGAAGAGAACTATAAGCCTGGAAAAAAGCGATTTTTATTGTCAAATGCTATTCCCCAACCTTATGATCGAAATGGTTTTCCTTCTAAGTAATACTTCTTGATCTTTATAATTTAATTTTTCATTTTCAATAGTATTTTTATTTTTTATATAGTTTTGCTACTCAAAGTAATGATGTTGAAACTGGAAATAATTTAATTTTACCAATAGAACAAAATATAAGGTGAGTTAATGAAAATTGTATTTGACTAGATTTTGTTTTTACAATCATTTAAAAATCTAGAAAATTGGCTTATTATGATGAAAATGATTACATAGAATTTGAATTTTACAGAGAGGAAAATATTGAAAATGCTGTTGTAAATAATTTTAAATCACCAAGACTTACTAGAAACAATGAGGATATGCCGGTCAGTAAATAAGTATTAATATTTTTAAAAACATGGTCAATACAGTCTGATATTTTTATCTTATTTATGATTTTTCATGCTTTCCTTATTGAATTTGTAGGGCCTTGGTCTTCAACGCCAGTAATTTAGTTCTTCTAATTAGGCATCAGTAATATTCTTGTCCACTTATATTTATAAAATAATTAGTAGTTTGACCACCAATGCGTGTACTCTTTTTGAAAACTCACGGGACATATTTTTTAGCCACAACTATACTCGGGCCGCCGTAAGAGCACTTCTGGACGGCGATCAAAATTTGTCCGTTCTTGAGCATTCCCACCACTAAACCCTCCAAAATACGGGCCGCTGACACCATTGCCGTCGCTGCTCCCACTCACCCACTGAGTGGGGATATTTACGGCAGCAACTAGGTGGTAGAGTGGGAGAAACCGCGGAGCTCAATCAGTTGGATACGCGAAGGAGTAGTGCTCTTACGACGGCATGAGTATAGTGTATTGTTAGGAAATAACTACTGTAATAAATCGGGGATCTGTGTAATTCATTTAAGCATCTAATTATAGTGTCAAGGTCTTTTGTGAAAAGAAAACCAGTCCTCTTTTCTGAAGTTTCATTTCACAATAGAATCGATCTTAACAGTGGTACTATCTTAGAAGTATCATAAAGGTATATGCAATATAATATAGGTTAAGTACTTTTTTGTGTATAAATAGAAGAGTAGCTGGAAATATTTATTAACAATTTAAAATTATAATAATACTAGTTGAATTGTCTGGCATTGCTCGGGATTCCTTTTGGATGTAACACACTGTGGAAGCAATGTCTTTTAAGTTTAAATTATATTATATGTGTGGATATTTACTATAAGGAAATAATCATCTTGTAGGCTAAATATGTAAACACAACTTGTTTTACATCATATACTGAACAGCTAAAGAGGTACTGAGAATCATCGATTGTAAATATCAATAATTATTCTTAGCTTACATCTGAACAATATTGCAATGGTTGGGAAAGGTTAGCTGGGTTATCAAGTGTTCTATAGTAGTGAGTAGTATTCTGATTCTATGTTATTCACAATCAGTACTCTGTAGTTCATTATTTTAATTACAAAGACATGGAAGGATCCATACCCTCTAGTTTCTACAAAAAATTGTCTTTAGACCATACAAACTAGACTATTGAATGTTATATTACTAAAATATGTGTTTAGCTCATATTATATTTTAATTTGTATTTAATAATTGGCAACCTAGCTGTTTCTAATATTAATATATTTTTTTAATATGAATTTTTTGTTTAAATTTTAAAGGACCATACTTTAGGATCTGGATTACGATGTTCCGTTAAAAACTGCTTTAACAGGCATTCAAAGAATCTTAGTATCTTTGGCTATCCTAAGGATTACATGCTGAGAAAAAAGTGGATAGAAAAATGTGGAATAAAAAGAGATCCTGCTAAAATAAGAACAAGTGCTATAAGAGTTTGTAGTATTCATTTTGAACTAGACTGTTTCACGAATACTGCATTAAAGAACAGGTTAAAACCAGGTGCTGTTCCATCATTATTTTTAAATAATGGTAAGAAAAAAAACTATTTGTTATTTTATTTTGTATTTACTTATTAATTATGAATTAGCATTATATTATTATAGTTTAGGTAAATACAAAGTTTTATTTATTTATTTATTTATTTTGCTATATAATGTAATAACTTTAAGCTTTTTCTTTTAAAAAGAAAAAATGAACAATATTATAAACTTCTTACAATTTAATATAAGAAAGAAGGTTTTATTAATGAATTAGAATAAAGCAAGCCCATGCAGTAAAAACACTAGTTCATAACTATAATTCCCTTTTCTTTATATTAATATATATATATATATACTAACAATGTCAAGTTGCAATTGCAATCTGTAATTTTTCATTAAAATATTTTGATTTTAATTCATTCCATATTAATTTTCAAAAATCTATCCTTAATGATTGCTGAAAATATAAAACTTACTTATTTTTGTTGGATAAACATGCTTAAAATAGTCATTTTCCCTCTTAAATCAGTTAATCCAAGATAATTACTTGGGAATGACCTTTTAAATAATCTTTCTCCGGTGTAATATTTTTTTTTTATAATAAAATTGTTTTTAAAATCTATATAATAATTTAAAATTAAAATTCTTTTTTTCAAATCATTAGCACCTAATGCATTGCCAGTGTCAATTAATGAGGTGCCTATATTGAGTACATTCGAAGATCAATTCATAAGTCCAATAAATAATGAAGCTGCTGAACAGTCGTCAGAAGAAGAAAAAAACAATGAAATAGGTATTATGTAAAAAATTTTTACTAAAATAAATTTTAACGTGTAATTTAAATCCAACATTGAAATTAGATACTGAAAAAATTAATTAACATTTCAGATAATACTTCCATGATAATTGACCTTACAATTGATGATTCATCTAATAGTTCGTTGTCCATTACTTTAGAACCAATTGAGAAAAGAACCTCACAAAGTATTACAATGGATGTTTGTAACACTGAAGATTTTACAAGGGATGAACAGGGGTTTATTTTTGAAATGTCTAAGGAAATTATACTTCCTAGTTTATATTGGAAGAGTGAACATCTTAGTGCACAAAATGCAACTAGATTTTATCAGCGAGACGCTCATGATGTAATTGTGAAGAGAGTTATTTTTTATAATAACCTTGTGCCAACTATACAAATATATGGCAAGAAATATGAATATAAAATGCCTATTACAACAAAGAAAGGGTTAGACAATCTTTTAGAAAAAATAGATAGTATTGAAAAATGTTATGGTAGGGGTGGATTTGTCTTTGAACAATGTATAGGGTATTTTGAAAATAGTTTAGTTGATATGTGTTCTGGCTGTCAAGGGTTGGTAAAAGATCGAGATTTGCAAAGAATGAAAGCAAAAATTGAAGCTAAAAACAAAACTATGGAAAGTTTTAAAAACAGAGTAAGTTTACTGGAGAATCTTAAGTCCTAAAATAAGACACTCGTTCTTTGAAAAACTATTAATGTTTTTGAAATGTATATATATTATTTACTTTTTTTTTACTATAGTTTTTTTATATTGTTTAATTTTTAATTTGTTGAAACTTTTATGGAGAATATTTTGCATATTTCGACATTTATAGTTTTGATTAATAAAAAAATAAATTAATATGTGTACTCAGGTATAAACGGTTTTCCCAGGGAATTAATTTTTTTCTTATAGATTAAAACTACCGACAAAACACAAATTATTATTTAGGTTACCTACTTAAGTAATTTCCTTTTAGGATACATTTTTGATGTTAAGAGAACTCCACATAACATTTGTTGTCTTCTTCTTACAAGTACATAACATAGCAAATTTACGCATAGCAGATGTTGGTTACACAAATAATGTTCTTACCATCAAGTTTCATAATAAGTTAAACGTTATCTGCTGTGCGTAAATTTGCTATGTTATGCACTTGTAGGAAGAAGACAACAAATATCCGTGTGGCGTTCACTTAATGAAGATTTCTATTTTTCTTATAGATTAAAACTACCTACAAAAAAAAGATGTTTTAAAGAAAAGTTCCATAATTTTAAATTATAAATTCAGAAAATAAATGAAGTTTTTGAGTGCATATTTGAATATTTTAGTGCATAATATATATTAATATATTTATGCATTATTAGGATTTTTTAGCGCCTTAATAGTTGGTTATTAATGCATACAAATCCACACTCTAGTTATAAGTATTTAAAACTTCTACGAATGAATGTGGAAATACTCCAAATAATATTATGCTTATGTAAATCAAAATGTATGTTTTAATACAAAAGGTAAAAAAACCTAAAATGGCTTATGGTATAATACTTTTGATAAAAAATATTGTTTTGTAAAGAGTTAATATTATCTAAATAAATTTTTTTCAAAAATATTTGTTTTCTGAAAAAACGAGTGTTTTAAGTTGAATGGAAAACCCTGTATATTAGTTACTTATTAAATAGTTTATATTTATTTTAATTATATTTTATTTTATAGATTGCTGAAAAGAAAAAAATTGTTTTAGAACTAAGAAAAACAATGGCAGAAATCAATAAAAAATCGACTTCGTAGACTCGCTTTATAACCATCTGGAATTTCAAATATACAATAAGCATATATAAACAAACTTTGGTTGAAAAAGAACATATTTTTAACGTATTTCAAAATTATGAAAAATGGAAAAAAATAGATTTAAGTTTGTAAAATCAGAAACATTATTTAAAAAAATTATTGTATTTTATGTACTTCTTAGAACAAAATATTTCTAATAATTATTATTTGACTAATTTTGCGTATAGCATTACTTAAAAAAATTATTGTATTTTATGTACTTCTTAGAAAAAAATATTTATAATAATTATTATTTGACTAATTTTGCATATGACATTACTTAAAAAAATTATTGTATTTTATGTACTTCTTAGAACAAAATATTTCTAATAATTATTATTTGACTAATTTTGCGTATAGCATTACTTAAAAAAATTATTGTATTTTATGTACTTCTTAGAAAAAAATATTTATAATAATTATTATTTGACTAATTTTATTGACCTATAATATATTATATTCAATTTGTGAAATCTGCGTATGGCATTATTAAAAAATAATTATTAGTTATTAATGTTATATTATATTCGTATATTTTTATGCTGTGCATTTATGGCCCAATCCCCGGGTACACTTTCAAAATATTAATTTAATTTGTAGCCCAATCTCCAGGTAGTAAGATGTAAACAAATATATTATACAAAGCAGGTAGATAAAATGTCGCCCAATTACCAACCGCCCTAAGTACCTGCATTATGCCTTTTTGATTTCAGATGGTTATTAAATATTTAAACTATACACATCTCATTTAATAATTTAACAAATATTAATTTTTTTACATCAATTAGTTATTAAAGGTCTGAATAATATAATATTAAGCCTATCTAATCCAACTAAAATATGTCTATCTACAAAATTATTTTATCAAGAAAAGTAACAGAACCATTTGTACTATTTTAGTATAATTCTATTAATGTCAATAATATTTTATTCGTTGGGTCAAAAAGCCTGACAATTGAATAAAAAGTTCCTTATAAGTTATAAGTTGTACTTGTAGGCGCGTACTGGCCCACCAGGATACCGGGGAAATTCCGGTAGGCCCTCTTAAAAATTATAAGACATGGGCCCCTTACCAAATAGGTACTTTTAGTTTCAGTTGAATTCAGTAATTGTATTATTTTTAACAATAAATAATAATTTTTGTTTTAAAATTATTTTAATTGAATGATTGAAAAGATAAAATTACATAATAAGGACGAATAAGAAATTTCATTGGTTAGTTTTAATTACTGGTAATGCAACTTTCGATGTACTACTGTACTAGGTTTGATCATATTATACAATTCGTATACTCCTTGAAAAACAAATAATTTTTATTTAGTATTCTAGTGAGCACTAGACAAGAAAAAGCGGTATGCGGATGAACGGTTAAGTTCGGTTAGGCTCCAAATGTCTCAGTTTATAATAAAGTTATTTATAAATTGCATGGATTATTAGTTATCAGTGATAATATTTATTAACCTAGTATTATACGTATTTTATTTCATTAATTTGAACTTCGTCGACGGGTTTAGTTGTTTTCTACAATATTAACAGTTTGTACTGATTGCCAAACAGCCCAAAACAGGTAAGTTCCTGATTTTTTTTAATTTCTAGAATAATAAATGTCTTTAGTAGGTAATACAAACTGTTAAAATAATAATTTAAATGAATTGAAAATAGTTTATAATTTTAAAATGATTTTTAGATTTGGTGTGTTGAACATAATTAGTGTTATATACCTATATATTTATAATAAAATGATAATAATATTAAGACAGAGATTTTAAATTAGTACACAGAAAAGTCAATGTAAAAGTTACCTAGGTACTATTGAAACAATGATATATGAGTGCAAAAAGTATAACTACTATTTATTTGAAATTTTTCAATAATTATTATTACGTGCTGGTTATTACCTACTCCTATTGTTGTGTTTCATAGGTAACATAATATTATTGTGAATTTTGTTTGTGTTTAATCTATATATATATATATCAAAATGGAGCGTGAAAAATCAATCGAGAACGGCTGGTCCGATTTGGCTCAAATTCTTTTTAAGATGTTCGTAATTGCCAGTAGAAGGTTTTTACTAGAAATGTGGATTTTACGTAAAAAAATTGTTTGGTAACTTACCAAATTTTCGGTAAAATTGGTAGATTTTTATTAAAATTAAATTTATAGTGTAGGCACCTGTCGAATTTTTTCACAATATTATGTAAAGAAGGCAAGATAAATATATAAATAACGGTTAGTAATTATTAATTTTAGTAAAATATAAAATAAAAATAAATCGTGGTAACCACATACACCATATCACAATAATTCGTATCACGTAACTGTCATTATCATTTTATAAAAATCCTCATTTATATTATAATCCTAATATCTTAATAAAAAATACAATAACATACAAATAAAGTGGTCACTCAACTGTTTGAGCGGTAAGAAAATGTAAATTGTAAATTTTTTTTTTTGTAAATTTACTTTACTGGTAAAATTTTACATGGTAAATTTACGAGACTCGCATCACTAGTTTTTACGAGAGAACATTTTAGGAAAATCCACCGGAAAAGTAGGAAGTTCTGGATGTAAAAAATACAACAGTGGCGCAACGGTGTATTATATTATATTGGTTGCTATTGGTTAACCGGGCATTTTTGCTGATTTGTATCATTATTTTCTAAATGAATGTTAGTGTGTAGATTAGACCTCTGGGAAGAAGACTGGCTAATTTAAAAATGGTCAAATTTGGTTTTTTTATTCATCTGATATTATTATGGTAAATGCTACACATATACTTACCTAAAGTTTAAGCGTTTACCTTTACAACTAATGTGATCTGAAGAAAGTTCCTATAGAGATTATATGTTAATGATAAATTATATAATTGACAATCAACCATCAACATCACGATAATAATTTTATTAATATTGTTTTAATGTCTGTTGTCTACTATATATTTTTATCGTAATAATAATAATAATAATTACTTACACGGCTATACGCTCTATAGCTTCACGCATATTATAATTACAATTTAAAATCGTAGTCTATAATTTTGTTTTCTCTTGAAATCTATTGAACAGTATTAAGTTTAAAATTACATTTTAAGTTGTAATAAAACTAGAAAAATATGTACCTAGTAAAATGTCAAAATTATTATTCTCTAATATCAATTAAAAAGTTTCATTATTTAATTCTAACAACTACGCGTTATATTAATTATGCTTAGAATAATATAGTTACTGCGACGAATCCTTATTAGATGTTCGTATATATATATTATTATAGTTCAAATGGGTAACGATATTCGTCTAAGGAAAAATCCGTGTAAAAATAATATAATAATATTGATACAATCATACCGCTGTATAGGTAGTTGGTTTTTTCGTGGCTGAAAATTAAAAAAAAAACACTCAATTGTTCTAGTCATGTTACCAAGGATGCTGGTTGACGATACGATTTTATTATAATATTGTCTATCTACAAAGGAACCGTGAGTATTTTTCAACATAATAGTTTCAGTTTTGATTTGCTGTTCATGTTTTTAATTAGGACTACAGTTATGGACAGTAAACGCAAAAGGACTTCTGAAACGACGGGGGCCGTGTTCAAAAGAAGATCAAGCGACCTATCGTTTCAGGTATTCTCAGTTACAGCTCATGCCTCGAGAATCCAAAAGTCTTGGCAATATTATAATAGGCACACGGTCTGTTAACATATCGAGAATTTGTTCGTTGATTTTACAAACCGCGTCAATTTTGGGAGCTAGAATCACATATTTTTTTTCCAGCCATATTGGCTAGTTTTCTTTGAAATTTCCCATATTCCTGGGTAGACTTTTGAAATTAATTCATCCGCTCCTGAAACGGAAGTGGCGAGAGATGCATGGATTGCTATTATATAGAACTATTCTTCTGTTGTGTCCCGTTTCCAATATTCAGCAGAGTTTCCGAAAATGTGGCTGCGTTGCCGCAATTTCTAGAACTACTCGCATATTCGCTGTGAGTCTTAAAATTTGAACATAATAGACCATAGATACGATTTTTTAAGGCAAGCATTAATTTCATCGTTACAACTGCAGTTATACCAGGCAATATTTGGCCGAAGTCTCCCACGAATATCACTATGATACCTTAACAATTTGTTATTATGTTAAATTTAAACTTGTAACCATATGCTTACCAAAACAAATATTGACAAACGATATTATAAACGCGCGATAAGATTTATTAATAATCGTTAAGTTTTCTGAAATTTTCCAATTTTCTTAATTTTTATTTCCGCAAGAACCTTCTACAAAACATTAGAAAACTTATAAATATACATCTAAACGCTGGTATCATTAATGTTCTCAAATTCCTTAGGGACACAGAACTCTTTAGTAAAATTTAGTAATGTATTCATAAAATGTTTATTACAAATGCGTAGAATACAAACACCTATAATGTATTATTACTATTAAGTTTATATGTCTCTCTCTGTTTTCTTTTAAATCTTTCTACATAATTATAGTTATAAGCTCGTACACATTGTAATAATTTACCGCCCAAGGTAACAATAATGTTAGACATTAAATATTGTGGCCAAGGCCAATGGCCTAAGTCACCGAAGCAGTTATTACCAATAATAAAAAAAAAAACTTATAAAAAAAATATGAATGAAATCGGTCGCATAGTTTTTGAGATTAGCCGTTTCATACTGTATATAACTATATAACCATTGGCGCAAATAGGGGGGGACTTGGGACCCCCCAGTTCAAAATCTAGTAATTAATACTAATTTTTATACTCTGTGGTATTGAGTCCCCCCAAAAAACTTAGCCAATTTGCGCATATGTATGTAACTATATAAGTAATAAGTTTACCTATATAAGTAAGTATAGTTCACTTTTATATTATGTATAGATAACAATATTATATCAATTTATATCAATGTTGTTTTGCAAATGGTACGTCATCGTCTGCAGAGATGACTGATTGTGAAATAATGTCGCCGACGATGCCGAATGGTTGGCCCGCGAATTGTACGGAAAATCCGGAACAAAACCAGAGGGTTCATCGTGTACGCACCGGTCAATCCGTGCAAGGCGAAGTATGCGTATACGACACGTTTCTACATTAGTTATTAATTTATGATTCGGTACAGTTTCGAATCGCGTTCTCATTTTATACGATTACATTCTTGGAGTGAAGTAGAACATCAGTAATTTCGCGTTACCTGTGTAACATATAACATTACATCAGCAAAACTAGAAAGTGCTATAGAACGACAGTGCCGGGTAATCTGTAAAGTGATGCGACTAAATAATAACGTCGGTCGGTCCATTAACATAATATATGTATTTCATTAATTTAATACTGAAAAAGCCGAAAGTGAAAAGACGTTCCATCTCATATATAATATAATATGGATTTATAGAAATTTTAAAGTGGTTAGAAAAAAAATGTTTTCAACAGTTCAGCGGTTATCGAACCGAAATCATGATGTGGGATATAGTAATGAGACGGCACCAACAACAACTGTCAACATTATTTCGTCTGATGATGAAATGAACGACGGAGACACGGTGCGTACAGTATTATCATTCAAATATTATAACTTATTTAATATAATCAATAACAATTTATAATATAGTTTAGCCATATATATGTTTAGAACATTAATATTGTTCGATCACTTTTTTTTTCGGAACATCTTACGAAAATAAGTTTTTTTTTATTGAAATTTTAAATTCGAACATCAATCTTCCACATATCACGGGCGCACAGCGATACAATAGATTTAACCAGTATTCGGATTTATCTAGATAATTATTTGTTCATCTTTTATCTTATCTAGATAAATAGTTACAAGGTATCTAAACGTTCATCTTGGATAATTTTTTTACTTATCTAAATTAATTCATCTAGATACATTTTTTATGGATACAAATTGCGAAATTGTACAAACACATTTTAAATATTTATACAGATTCTCAAACCAAGTTTATGGTTTATGAATAATGTAATTATTTTTATTTATATCGTTATTATTATTATGTTCCTAGTGCCCAACTAAAATATACCTAAATTTAAAACCCATTTTAAAAAAAATTGTATCTTTTTTTTATCTAGATAAAAAAGTATTTATCTTTATCTTTATCTAGATAAATATGAGTTAAGTTATCTTTTATCTCTATATAGATACATTAGAGTTGCATTATCTTTATCTTTATCTAGATAAAATCTACTTATCTAATCCGAACACTGGATTTAATATTAGTTGACTACAGTTTTCGCCTATACGATAAACTTGGCTATGGTTTACTTACATAATACACGCACACGGAACATACACACATTGTATTTTACTAATATAGATGTTGTTTTTTCTGTTTTTCATTGACATGTTAAATTCGAGTAGACATGCTTCGAAAATCCAATTGGCTTAATAGAAAGTAATTCGATTAGCCAGCAGCAGCAGCAAATTTTCACACATCCCGTGTTCGATAACCATAATTTGAATGCAATAGATTTAACATCCGAAGATGATGTTATAAATTCGCATTATTCAAGTCCTGCAGTATATAATATATTAATATATATGTATATTTTACTATATTATATTATGTTATTTTTTTGATGACATTTTATATTCCTTTAGACGATCTCTGAAGAATCAATCAACTCAATACCAGTTAGGGTTTCGGTTGATGAACAACAGCAGCGATTGTTCACATTGTCCGATAACCATAATTTGGATGTAATAGATTTAACATCAGAAGATGATGTTATAAATTCGCATTATTCAATTGAAAATTACGAAGAAATTGATGAATCAGAGGCGCGTATGTATTTCGTAATTCTAACTATACATTACCTGCAGTATATATATATATATATATATATATTTTACTATATATATTATGTTATTTTTTTGATGACATTTTATATCCTTTAGACGATCTCTGAAGAATCAATCAACTCAATACCAGTTAGGGTTTCGGTTGATGAACAACAGCAGCGATTGTTCACATTGTCCGATAACCATAATTTGGATGTAATAGATTTAACATCAGAAGATGATGTTATAAATTCGCATTATTCAATTGAAAATTACGAAGAAATTGATGAATCAGAGGCGCGTATGTATTTCGTAATTTCTAACTATACATTACCTGCAGTATATAATATATATATATATATTTTACTATATTATATTATTTCTTTTTTTTTTTATGACATTATATATTCCTTTAGACGATCTCTGAAGAATTAATTAACTCGATACCAGTTAGGGTTTCGATTGATGAACAACAGCAGCGATTGTTCACAATGTCTGATAACCATAATTTGGATGTAATAGATTTAATATCAGAAGATGATGTTATAAATTCGAATTATTCAATCGACAATTACGAAGATATTGATGAATCAGAGGTGCGTTTGTATTGCGTAATTTCTAATTAAACATTACCTGCAGTATATAATATATATATATATTACTATATTATATTATTTAATTTTTTTGATGACATTTTAAATCCAATTAGACGATCTCTGAAGAATCAGTTAACTCGATACCACTAAGGATTTCGATTGATGAACAGCAGCAACTCTCATTGCTCGATAGCAATAATTTGGATGTAATAGATTTAACGTCAGAAGATGATGGTGATACAAATTTGTATTATTCCAGTCAACACGTCGTTGATACATAATATTCAGAATAACCCGCTAAAATTTTCAAATGTAGGTGTATGTATATTATTATAGGTATCTTAATTATTAACAACAAATTCTCCATCGTCAATATTATCAATGTATATTAATTAGAGTGATTAGATATTTCAATATTTGTAGATGTAATAGCATGCGTATTGTGTACTTGTTTTGTTCATATCTCAATTCACAAGTGATGAGATTACGTGTGTATGCTAGGACATAAGTGGCGATAACCGACTTGAGAATATTTATCTACCTAGCATCCTGCAGAGCGCAATATTTGTTTAGTTATTTAGTATTTACATATTACCTATGTTAGGGTTAGCCATTTCCACATTCCACCACACTCAGTATAAATAGATGCCGACACAGTTGGCGAGAGCGGGAGAATTTATAAATTATAAATTACAACCATCGAACTTATAAATATCTAAAATGATATTATTTTATGTACGGTTAACGGCTGTACCTACTATACGGTACCCAGTAACGTGATTAGAAAGTTTAAATATGGGGGAAGGGGGGGATAAATGTTATGAACAAAAATTTTGCTGTAAGGTGTTACTACTAGCATAACATATTATCGAGGGTGCTGGCTGATTCCGTGGGGGATATATTACTATCATTTCCCACCTATATTCTGCTATATAATATATAGGCTTATATATAGATACCTATATTATACGGTAAAAATAATAGTTTTTATTTATTTTTCATTAGTTTTTAATAAAATTAAACCAGCCTTTAAGAACATTATTACCTACTTAAAAACTTGAGTCATTTTTTTAAATTTTATTTATAATAATTACGGTTGATTTTCTTCGAGCATAATATATTTTGTGCTTACCTATAAATATCAAACATATATCATTGCGAATAAAGCCATAATGGTATTATACATAATACATTTATACTACCTACTATAACCGAGTTCACATTAATTGATATTTGATAATTCATTATTTATAAAATATAATGATGTATTTCAATCGATATTATGGATTTTTATACTGAAGTAATTTACAAAATCGAATGATTCTTTCTACAGAAAATGAATAAAGAAAAAGCAAATAATCAAAAACATAGCTTAGTGTTTAAGTAAAATGTTATTTATATTTATTTTTTCTTATAAAAAACCTAACGTATTGAAGTATTATCCTGTTTACGTAAACAATTTACAAAATAATTTACATTTTTACAAATATTCTCTTAAATTATGTACATAATAAAAAAACTATTATTATTATGATGATAATTCTATTACAACCATGTTATGGTTATCGAGCATGGGATGTGCGAAAATTTGCTGCTGCTGCTCATCAAAAAAATAACATAATATAATATAGTAAAATATACATATATATTAATATATTATATACTGCAGGACTTAAATAATACGAATTTATAACATCATTTTCGGATGTCAAATCTATTACATCCAAATTATGGTTATCGAACACGGGATGTGTGAAAATTTGCTGCTGCTGCTGGCTAATCGAATTACTTTCTATTAAGCCAATTGGATTTTCGAAGCATGTCTACTCGAATTTAACATGTCAATGAAAATCAGAAAAAACAACATCTATATTAGTAAAATACGATGTGTGTATGTTCCGTGTGCGTATATTATGTAAGTAAACCACAGCCAAGTTTATCGCACTTGTGATTCTGAAATTTGGTACATTGAAGGTAATTCTGTACCTAAGGGGACGTGCATCTAGTAGTCAATTTTTAAATTTTGGAAAACAAATGTTTTTTTTTCATTGCGTACTAATGATTGCCATTGCAGGTCGCATAAAATAAAAAAATATTTATTATCTTTACTGTAACACTATATATGTTAATACAAAAAATACACGAATTTGTGGAGGTTCTGTTGGACTGACAATGACTGATTCGCCTTAGGGACGAGCGCGGTCGGGTTAAGCTGACTTAAAAGCTAAAGAAATTGCAGGTACTATTTTTGAAATATGTACTCACATATCAGACTATATGGTTCATGACTTTCGAAATTTTATTAAGTTAAATTATATTGATTAATGGTAAAAATAAATGGCATAAATTCTATACATTTAAAAAATTGGTATCAAAACATACAATGGGTGTAGTTTATTTTGCGTTGTACCTACCAATTTATATTTCAATATGGGTGCAAATAAACTAGAATAATATAGTTAGAACTTGCTTAAATAAATATTCTTAATCAGGTTCTACCTCGCATAATTAAAGAGAGTTGGGTGTCCTCCTACCTGCTAAACTTCTATATAAAAAATTTGCCATTCTGTTCACTTTTAAAATGTCAGTTAAGGCCTCTAATGATTTTGTAGACAAAAGGGAAAATAGACGGTTTAATATACCTATTGATTACCTGTGCAAATCGTTTGGTCAATCTTTTGTCAACTATCTAGGACCTGTGTTTTTTAATTCTGTGCCATGTCTTGATAAAAATATATTCACCTCACTCAAAATAATGCTAAGAATTTAGTATATAATTGATTGTCCTCTCAAAGAATTTAAAAAATGGTTTAATTTTAGTTTCTTTGCTTTATTTTAATTGTTTATTATTTGTATATACTTGTTTCTTTTTTGTTGTTGTTAATTTGCTATATATGCATATAAATTTTAGTAAAAAAACATTAAAACAATTTATTTAACATTAATTGGTTTTGTGTATTTATTAGAAATATAATGTGTTACATTTATAGCTGATGATGATCAGGGAATTTTGTGACATCATTCATTCATGCTTTCATATTTGAGCAATTACAGAAAAAGCAAAAAATGCTTACATCATTCTAACATTTACTTATTAGTCATGAACTTATTTTTTTACACATTTCATATACTGTTAAATTTACATTTATTTAATACATTCTTTTCTTGTTATTATTATACAAACAATAAAATATAAATCAATTTTTAAAAATTTATTGATAATTTTAAAAGAATGAATAAAATTGTTGAATGTAATTGTTTTACATTACATTTAAATATAACTAAGATCTAGGTTCTTTCATTTTCACAATCTTAATATTATCAGCACTTTTTATATGAGATATGTCTTGTGGAGTAAGAAATATGAATTGGTTTTTACGATTTTCAATAGCATTCATCAGCAGCTGAGTAGTGGTTATTCGATTAATATTATCCATGTATACATCATATTCATCAATGGAGTAAAATGGCAATTGCATGTTGCTCCATAATGCCAAAATCAAAGCAACTGTAGCAAATGTCCGTTCACCGCCGGAAGCACATGAAGTACTTATGTTATCAAACATTAAAATATCCATACTTTGTTCATGTATATCAATTTCGAGCTTGCCCTTAATTTTGCCTAATATCAGAATCATGTCAAAATCTTCAATTACTTTCAACCGAAGATACTCAATGTAGTGCTTAAGCGCTATTGTACTAAGATCAATAGATTTCTTGTTGGATTTATAAATGTCTTCAATTTGTTTATGTAAAGCACTATGCATTATATATTCTTCTTTTTTCTTCTTACATTTATCTCTTAAGACTAGATGGTTTTCACCTCTCTTCTCCAACTCCATTACTAATAAGTCCTTTTTATGATTGATTTCTTCAATGTCTCTCCTTATATCTTCCTCATTACGTGTTACTAGTATTTTCTTACCTAGTTGTTCAGCTTCTTTCATTACTTTTTCTAGATTTTTCTTTTCATTTTCCACTTTTTCCTGTAAATTACTTAATAATTGTTTTTGTTTGGTTGAATTATTATTAATTTGCAACATTCCTGTTTTATGTTTATTGATTTGAGTTTGAAGGATCTCAATTTCTTCCAAAAATGCAGAACGATCAGTATTTTCAATAAAAGATTTTGCTTTTTGCAGTTTCTCATTTATGAAACTAATTTCTTCTTTAATCTTTGCAATTGATTTCATGGAATTATCTTTTACTTCTTTGGCTTTAGCTATTTTTAAATCAACATCATTTATTTCTTCAGTAAGAGTAGCCATTCTGTCATCTTGTTCTTCCCCACATTTAGCTTTAAGTTCATTTATTTTTTTTAAGTATTCATCATACTTGGCCTTAAGCCATTTTGTTTCTGATTGTGCCTTTTTAAAGCATTGTTGCTTTTCTACTTTTGACTGTTCAAAATGTTCAAATTCTCTATTTAGTTTATTCATTTTTACCTCTAACTCTTCTTTCTCGCGTTTCAAATTATTAATAGCAGCCAAAACATCACTTTGCAAGAAAATTGGTTCACTAGCACTTTGTAAAGAGTATACTCTATAAGAAGGGCTAGGATAAACTTGTGTTCCATCTAGAGTTAAACAGAAGTTACAATTTCTTGGAACTATGGAAACATTTTCCATCATAGGCAAAGCTTCTGCAGTGTCATCTACAAGCATTATTGTTTCAATACAATTGTTATCTATCAAACAATTAGCTACCACAGGACTAGTGAAATTTAACATACGAAACAAATTATTTTGAGTTTCTTTAACAGTAATATTATGAACTTTGTCAAAAAATTTGCTAGTGATAACAGTCGGTTTTTTTGCATTACCTGTGATTAATCTATCCATTATTGATTGAAGTACTTTATTATCCGTAAAATTATCTACTAAAAATGTTCTTAAAGTTCCTCGACCTAAGAAGTTTTCGATTGAAAATATCCATTTGTCATTATTCACTTTAATGTATGCCCCAATAGGACCTATTGGTTTTTTTATAAATTTGTTTTGATTAAAGGCAATTTCAATAGTTTTAACTAATTTTGGCATCCAGTTCCCATACAAATTGATCCTGTCTTTATGTTGAGATATACTGTTGATATTTCTATTAAGTTCACCTATTTTTCTTTGTAAGGGAGTAACCTCGTTGTTTTTTAAATTCCCAACTCTCTGCTTCAATTCATCAACTATATTATGTAGAGTTTGTTCATGTTCCATATTTGTTTTCCATGCTACCTCCGCTTCAGAACAATTTTGCTCATAGCGTGCCAATATTTCTTTATACTGTGCTAAAGTATTGGTATTGCCTTTTTGATGTTCAACTTCAATGTGTTTTTCTAAATCTTCTCTATTACTGATTAATAATTTTAAAACAGAATCATGTTTTCTAACAGATTGCTTCACTGAATCAAACTCATTGGTTTTGTCCAGTAATTCTTTTTTTGTTTGCATGAAAACCATATGATTACGTGAGCGAGAATTTTCAATATTTGTCAATTCATTTTTTTTTATTATCAATGTTTCTGAATTTGCTTTAATACTCTGTTCCAAAATGTTTGTTTTGTCTGTATTTTCCAACAGATTACCTTTAAAAGATTCAATTTGGTTTAAAAACTGTTTATAAGTTGTTTCAAGTTGATAAACAGTATACCAAGCATACTCGTTTTCATATTGATATTTACTATTTTTCAAAGTTTCTAACTGTTTAGATTTTTTTTCATAAGTTTCATATTCACTTACTTCTTTTAAACATTGTCTCAAAACACTTTTAACATTTTCAAGTTTTTCCGAGTATTCTGTTGCAATTAACTTTGTTTCTTCAATTTTTTCATTAAATATATTAGCAGATATGGCTCTAAAGAAAAGATCATACTTCTCATTTGGAGTTGCACTTTTATGAAATGTTTTTACCATTGCTTGATTCATGATACATATTGGATTATCCACTAATATATTAAAATGAAGTGTCAAATTTTTTAGTTCATTTTTAAAGCCTTTAACAACTTTATTATTTTCATTTAAAAATTTATAAGTAGTAGATGATTCAGTAATTTGTCTTACTATAGTAATTTGCTTGCCATACACTTCAGGCTTGTAAGGACCACAGTCACTATTTCTTTCTCCACTATTTGCTATGGTTATTGATATAGTAGCTGATGGTTGTCCATATTTGATAAGTGACTTTAATGAACTAGCACGGTTAGTGGTACTTGCTCTAGCACCAAACCCTACAACAAGAGCAGTTTGGATAGCACTCTTTCCACTACCGTTCAAACCTGATATAAAATTAATTCTAGGATTCAATGTTAAATGGAAATTCGCATGGCACATAAAATTTTCTAGAGTGATAGACTTAATACTTCCATTACACCAATCTTCATTACTATACTGTGAATTAATTTGACTGAACTCTAAGAATATTAACAAAAAATATACCAATTAAATTATATAATTATTGATGAATATAAAAATACATAATAAAATTGAATCTTACTTTGACGTAAATTAGTATTTGAATTCATGTTTAATAATTTGTTGTATAATACCTGAAATATAATTAATTTATAATAATTTCATTATAACAGTAGTTCCTAACTGATTATACATTTTTAAATCAAAAAAAAAAAAATGTCAACCTAAAAATTAAACAAATGTAGTGAGTGAAATTTTATTCCATATTATTTAAAATTCTATATACATTATACGTAGTTTTTCTATCATGGCGTTGCACTGGTTGAAGATAACAATTAATTATACGTTGTATAATATTTTATTAAGTACCAAAAGATCTTTGCAATTAAAATAACCATACAGTTGGTTAATCCAGTAAAAATAGTGCACTACATATAAATGTTTTTAAACATTGAGTCACTGAAGTCACTAGGTCACTGAAAATGAGACATTGATTTTTCATACCTAAACTAGATGAGTTTGGAAAGCAAATATGTGAACACCAGGACTCGGAACTACATACATTTTCATATGTCTTAGGAAGCTGCATATTTAAAATCTGATTTGTTTCATTATACAGATAATCAAATTACAATTATTTATGTTGCACATTTTTGCATATTTTACAAACTTTATATGATTTTGCATATACAAAGACTTAAAGCGTATTAAATATTAATGTATATTATTTTTATAATTTAATATAAATCTACAATAAAATAATTTTCAATACTATACAGTGTTTTGATTGTAAATTTGTTAAATTGGCAGTCTTATTTAACATTTTTTAAATAAAAAAATGTATCAATTTTGTTAATTTATAATATGTGAGGGTTGAAAAACTATTTTGTGAAATAGTCTTAAGAAGAAAAAATAAATAAATTTATATGCCTCACTATATTTGTACCTATTTAATTTAATTTAATATATAGGCATTATGATTATATAATATAATATGGATATTTTTGCTACTATTAACAAAATCAATAAATATTTTGAGAAAAAAATCTTTTGTTTCAACAAATAAATGAATTGTTGTACGGGAAAACGTTACATGGAATGCTTAAAATGAAAATTGAATTATATTATCCCTTGCCATTTAGTTCCACTTTAACCCCTGATAATTAGTTTACATTAATTTCAAAATTATGATGAAAGCAGTGGCGCCGAACACATACTCCAAGTAGTTCAATGAACTGCCTAGAAAATTGAGTGGGTGGGTGTATGGATGGTTGGGAAGGAGATGACCGGCGAGTGGGTAAAATATTATAGTATACGTCTTAGTCTACTTACTATACTTAGTCTTAATGCTAAAATTGTATTAAATACAAGAATGTAATTAACTATTTAAGCCCATGTAAACAGTTGCACATATAAATGTTGAATGCATCAGTGATGTGCAATGGTGTACAATGGTATAAAAAAAGAATTGGTTTAATTTTAACAAATTGCAACCCTCATTTATTGTCGTGCGTAGTGACCAAATTAAAAACTAAAAAAATTTGTTCGTCCGACCCTAGTTTTTTTTGTAAATCTAATGAATCTATGTTTCTGATTAAAAATCTATTCAAAAAAAGTATGTACTGTTTTTTAATTTATTATTATTACATTGATTATTTTTACAATATCTCATTTCGCACAGTTACACGCATAAAAGTTATTGACTTCACACAATAATATTGATATACGTATGAAAATTATATTTTTAAAGTTTGATTTTTTTTATAAATATGTAAATTATTGTACTTAGTACAAATCAAGAATCAGTATTTCAATACAGTGTTTAGTTTTTTTTTTTAAGTATTCTAAAAGAGTTACTTTGTTAATGAAACATGATAACAGATAAATTATTGTTGTGGTCACAGAGACGTGCATAACAAAATAACTTTTTCTGGATACTAAATATTTAAAAAAATGTAAAAAATCATAATAACTATAAATTATAAACCTATATTAAAATTCTGTTTCTACTATTTAAACTATATCCAATGCAAAAACATGTGTATAATACTTAACCAACAACTAATGTATAACCAATTAAAAAAAATAGTTTTTAAAGGTAGGTATCTAAATTAATGTATGAATTGTGACAATGGTGTATAGATTTGAAAGCAACTCTCAAATTAAAACTAATAATTGTCTGTGCTATTTGCTTCATTACGATTTTATATTTATTTATTTTGACATTATATTATTATATACAGTTAAACAACAAGAGTGTGAAGTTCTGGCTGTGCAAACTACTTCTATAACAGAAAACAGAGCTACAATTTTTAATATTGAGAATTGAGATGGAGACTTCTCTATTGGTAAATAGAAAATTAATATTCTACTCTCACTTGAAGTAACTTTTGCAAGATTTATAAAAAGTTTTATAAAATTTAATTTTAAACAATTCAACTATAGTTGTTAAAAACATAAAAACTAAAAACATTAAACTTTTTATTTTTGCTAAGTAGTTGATAATGTTCCATACACATTTGTTATAACCAGATAACCAGATTAAATATTCAAACCGTTGATTCTGATTTTAATGACAAAATGGACTACGATAATTAAAATACAAATTTAGTTAGTTTACTTTATTTATTAAAATTATATCATACATCTAGATTAAAAGAAGTTTATCCGACTCTTTATACGGCACTTCATACAACCATATGGCCTATTACAAGTGCCTCGCCTGAATGCACATTTTCAAAACTAAAAATTACGAAAAATCGACTACATAGCACAATTGGTACCTAGC
>CM017798.1:10328826-10516818 GCA_008086715.1 Sitobion miscanthi
TCGTACGGCCTTGGCCTGCAGTCTTTCAGAAGAAACTACTTAATTAAGCAAAGGAGAAAAATGGTAACTATTTAGCCACATTTCTCAATTAAGTTGGGGGTGTTATAAAAACATATATTTAGAAGTAGTAAATCGTAATATAAGCAATTCTTATTATATCTATATTATATATGTAACCATGTATATATGTGTCCATCTATGTTATTCTTATATATATGTATACAAGTACCCGTGGGAACGAGCACGGCGACAGCATGACATTCCGCTGCGTGGACAGTTTTGGTAGCCACAGCGAGCTGTCGTCCGCGCTCGTCCTCAAGGGGAGTCAGTCGTATTCCAGCAGAACATCTATCCGAACCTCCGAAACTCATGTAATTAAATTGTTTTACATTCTTAATAATAAAAGATATAGTCGGTTATTTCGCCAGCGTACTAGTTTTTTTTAATTTGTCGTGTAGACGTACACAACAATTTCTTCAGATTTTTCATCTTTACCCCCTTTGAGGACTTCCTGCGTCTTCGCTCGGACCTTATTCGCGTTATTCTCTGCCAAATGTACAGCCCGCCGCGGCGGAGATAACGTGCAAGCCGAGTGCCGCCGTTGCGCGTGTTTATCGATAATTGTTTAGAAAAGTCAAATTTTAACACTTTACGTCGCGTAGGTATTACTATATACAGGCATAAATACATACGTCGAAAAGTTCGATTTTTTTTATTGATATATTTACATGTCTTTTTTGATTCAATAAACTGCGTTACTATTATATTGTATTTGACTGCCTTTATTTATGAAATATATTTGCAGCAGTATTTGTATGCTACATTAAATTATTAATTACCAAAATAAGAAAGTGGCTATTCGATTACTTCAAACCTGACATCTGTAATATTATATTGATATGCATGTATTTATTAGTTCATATATCGTAGTAGGTATATACAATATGTTTTTTAGGGTTGTGTAGATATCGTTTGCATTGTGTGTAGTTATATACTACGGCGAAGATCATTTGAGGTGACTGACCTGCTAAACAACTCAAAAAATTCATTGGCTATATGATTTGCATGAACGCCTGAAATTTTTTAAATTTTTTTCACGTAATTATTACTTATTTTTGCTTTTGATGACAGTAATGAACGTTGTCCGCGATCCGACGCCAACAAAATCACGGCGGCTATATGATTTTTTTACGGAATTTTGAATTTCCGGCGGCATAACACGGGCTACCGCGGTGGTCCTAACCTTATCACAGTTCCTTATCACTAGACCTCCTTATCACACACCAACCAGCTCGAGATCGACGACCAGACCAAAAGACCACTGCAGCTTCCGACATCGGTTAAAACTCTTCGCCAACTCGGGGGGTTTGGGGGTCTCCCCCAGCGACGCTCGGAGAGCTAGTATAGTTTATAAAACTGTCCATGTCGTTGCCGCCGCGGTGTAATGCGTTATTTTATGATTTATTCAGCATTGTTCGTCGTCTTCAGTGTTTGATGGCTTAAATAATTAACTAACAAGTTTTTTATTTAATATATATATTTTAACGATTTTTTAGTCGTTAAATCTGTAACAATTGATTAGGTCTACACTCGACAAAACGAAAAAAAAAGAAACAATATTTTTTTGAGTTCACAAAATATGTTTATTAATTTCAAAAACAAAAAATAATACAAAAATGTATAGACAATATTTTTCAAAACAGAAACAGTATTTTGTTTGAAAAAAATTAGCACATTGGCTATCAATAATATTATAATATGTTCATAATAACAAAAGGGCCGAGAATAAGAAAAAAAATAGAAATTTACAACATGTAAACAATTTGACAATTTGAAATAATATAAGAAACAAAAGGAAAAAAAATACTTCGGACATGAGACAGGACAGGACAATAAATAAGGGGGGGAGTATGCGAGATGGCGAATATTGGTGCAGATATATGCAGTGTTATTGGCCACTGGTCACCTCTGCACGTTCTCACGACCTTTCCCGCGGGTTGCTGAGTATGTCGCTGGCGCGTTTGCTCGGCCGCTTGACGACCTTGCCCAGCCGACGAGGCCAGACCGATACGGCAGCGGAGCGACCACGAATATCGGCGACGAACGGCGGCTAGTGCGCGATGTTGTGCGCGTTGACGGACGACGGCGCGACGACTTTGCCGACGGACGGCGAAGACCAAGACACGGAGAGAGCGTAAGTAGATTTTGTGCTGCGGATACGGGGGGCGAGCGAAGCGGCCAATGTGGGATTACCGAGGGGCAAAAAGGCGAGAGTCAGCGGACCTCAGTGCGATCCTCAACTCTCGGTAATTTTCGCCCTGGCGTTGTCCCTTCGGCCGCTTCGCTCGTCCCCGTGTTCCTAACACGCAAATCTCCATACCACTCACCCCGCGCCAAGGTCTTCGCCGCTGCCGTCGTACCGAGTCGCCATCGCCGTCGCCATCGTCGGTGTACCGTCGGGGCGGAATCGTTGCCCGCGCCGGTACCTCTACTAGCCGTCGTGTCGTCGCCGTCATCCGTCGCCGCCGCTCCACGTGACCGTAACTGCAGCCGGGCGCTCGCCGAGCCGCCAGAGGGTCTCGCGCGTCAAAGACGACCGAGCGCGCTACGCCCGCGAACCCGTCGCGCCGCGGGTGGTCGGAGAACGTGCGTGGGTGACTTACCGCCGCGCACCGTCCGTGCTCTTTCTCACATACTCCCCTCCTGTGCGTCACTGTCATTCTGTCCGTCGTCTACGGCCAAGGGGCGAGCTGCGGACGGGTTTTCACCGGCAGCAGCAGCACAGAGCGCGGAAAAAGCGTCTGACGCTTTTCCACTTCGTGCGAGGTGCATCGCTTTTTTCGGGTGCTTCCGCCGGGTCCACCCAACCGACCAGCTCACCAAGACTATTTTTTACAGCTATTCCCTCGGCCGGCTCAATTTTGTCGTCCAACACGTCTTCTGTACGCAAAACGTCGTCGAGCGGACCGCCCTCGGGGGTCGGGGTGGATTCGACAGGCCCCGATTCCGAGGACGGCGCGTCCCCGCACGACGACGTACAGCCGCTCGCCAACAAAACGGAATGGTCTCTTTCTGCGGCTTCCGAAATTTTCGAATTTTCGCCTTCCTGGCCCGTGTGGTTGTCGCCGAGCGGTGCTGTCTCTGAGATCGAAGCAAGCTCCGACTCTGCTGCAGACGACAGCGAATCGCCGCTCGGCAATCCATCACCGTGCAAGGAGACGGTCTCCTTGGCGTTTTCGTCGAACTCCTGTCTGTCTGCGCCTCCAAGAATCGGATTTTGTCCTTCCGACTCCGGGGTCTGATCGTCGCCGGCACTCGCAGTGGTTGCGACCGAATCAATGGCAGACAGAAGAAGGGTAACTAAACCCGTGTGCTTGTCGCCGAGCGGTGCTGTCACTGGGATCGGATCAAGTTCCGACTCTGCTGCAGACGACAGCGCATCGCCGCTCGGCAACCATCACCGTGCAAGGAGACGTCCTCGGCGTTTTTCGTCGAATTCCTGTCTGTCTGCGCCTCCAAGAATCGGATTTTGTCCTTCCGACTCCGGGGTCTGATCGTCGCCGACACTTGCAGTAGTGGCGACCAATCAATGGCAGACAGAAGAGGGGTAACTAAACCCACGAGATATTCGTCACTTTTCGGCGTCGGCGTAAGTTCCATCCATAATGTTGACCACAATGTCTTCTAAGATTTCGAGCATATGACGTTTACCGCGTCGATGTTATAACAGTTAGTTGCCATCTTTTGTTTTAGCGAAGATAATAAATACGTGTACGCTGGGATTTAATTGAGAATTGCTAATGAGCTAAATACAAATCGTCAAACACAAAGACCGACCTCCGAGAAAATCTCCCAGACGACGACGCGTACTACTAGCCAGCGAGTAATTTGTTTATCGTTCTCGTCGGCCCGCAGCATTAGAATTTCGAGCGCGTTAATTTTTCTAAAGACCATTATTGATATAATAATATTATACCTATAATATTTTAACGAGGATAGTTTCTGGTATTACGATTTGTATTATTCTGTGACTCGATTTATACTTTTAGGTGATCTTATATATATATATATATATAAATGTTACGGGAAAACTCGCAAACTACAGGGGCGTCATTTCAACTTTTTTTTTGTTGGTGCCAAAATATTTGCAGGCCATTCAAATCATAACCAGGCCAAAAAGAAAAAATTGTTTTTTTTTTTTTGGGGGGGGGGGGGGGTCAATAGGTAACAAAAACAGAATATATATATATTTATTTAATATGTCGCGAAAAAACATATATTCCCAAAACTTCATATTACATGAAAATAGAACAAAAAATAAAAACATATCATTTTTTTTTTATAAGATAATAAATTAAAAATAGGGGAAAAAATTGAAAAAAAATAAGTATTATTAGTCGCAAGGCATATTCTTAGGGCTAGTTTTTTTTTAAAAACAATTTTATTGTTGTAGGCCAAGAAGGCGTTTTAAAAAAATGGTACAACCCTGCCCCCCCCCACCCCCCCCCCCCTTCCCATCCATTACAGTGACCCACTTGTAACCTAATGTCAGCAGAGCAACACCCCTTGCCCCCTTTTTTAAAATATTATCTATAAAAAATTTAAAAAAATTAATCGTTATAGTTTTTTTTTAAATTTTTTACTGTTTTGATTAACACCAATACACCATCATACATTTTAGTTTCTAAGCAAAGCGATGAATTTATTGATTTAACAATGATGTGTGTTTTATTATTTCAATTTTTTTTTTGTGTCTGTGTACACATACATGATAAGTACACGAAATAACGCTTCGATTTTCAACTTTTTAGTATCTTTTCCGGTGGTAAAGTGAATATAACTGGTGGATTTCGGAGGTGAAATTTAAAATTCCCAGAATCTATATGTATATAAAAGGGTGACCATACGTCCCGTTTTCGTACCTCTGTTCTGTTGTCACCTGAGGAATCTTCTAGAGACTAAAATGTCCTGTTTTCAGAAGGTAGACCAAAAATTAACGAAAATCAAAAATATATTTTGTGAGGTGGCTGAAATTAATCAACTGAGTATCAGAAATTACTGAGCTACAGTAAAATCAGATGGCTTGCACGAATGCCTGCTATCGAAAGAGTGTTACGGTTATATGTGTATATGTACTAGGTATTATTGAAAGATTATTTCTGAAGCATCTTCATAAAAATTTAATTTGACTTTCTCGTAGATTTTTTTTTTTTTGATAAAGGTAGAAAAACTTATGAGGAATCTTGTTTTACATTTTCAAATCTTAGATTTAAAAAAAAAATTTTTATGAATTTCTAACTCAAAAGGCTAGGCAAATTTTCATCATTTTTACGTATTTTGTCAATATTTAAACTTTAAATGCTTATAAAAAAAAATTGTGATTATAAATTTTTAATTTTTTTAACCAACAAATAAAATTGTATTGATATTTATAAATAAAAAACTAAAAAAATCGAAACTGAAAATGTCCATAAACAGCTCAAAATATTTGAAAATGTTATGGTGTATAAAAAATGCTAATATAAACATTCAGTCAACATTTCATGTACCTACAGTCATTTGTTTTAGAGTTGCACAAAAAACCAAAATTGATTTTCTCGAAAATAGATTTTGCGTAAAAATTCCTGTTTTTCCTTAATTTTTCTATTGTTTTACACAGAGTTTTTGAAAACTACTGGGAAATATTTACTTTTGACCCCCTCAAAGTACCAACTAGATTCACTTTCCTATCAGAAAAGATACTGTTGAAGAAAATCTAAGAATTTTTATTGTCCTAAATGGTGACGACAGACATAAAAATAAAAAAATTTAAAAAAAACACACATTATTGTAAAATCGATACATTCATCGCTCCGTTCAGAATGTAAAAAAAAAAATAATACGTATTAATGTGATCGTTATAAAATTCATAGAGATTTGTTTTTTCAAAAATGTAGCAATTCTTAAAAAAAAAAAAAATATTAATTACAATATGTGTCTCAGTATTTATAGTATAGCTAATCTTATATAAACCAATAAAAATATTATTAATTCTTGTAGAAAAAAAAATGTATAGTTTTATAGTATAGTGGATGTAACAGTGGCACAACCAGGGAGTGGGGAGGGGAGGGTTCCAAAAAAATCTACAGAAAATCTATTTAACAATTTTATAGCATACTATTAAGATAATATTTTAGATTCTAAGCTATATATATATTGATTTTACAATGGATGTTTTTTCCTGTCTGTACACATTTTTCTAGTAAAAATATAATGTTTCGATTTCAATGTGACAACAATATTCGCACAGACTAAAATAATGTTGTTATAATATTATATTGTTATATCAATCTATTATTTAATTTATATTACTGATATCTATTATTCCTAATGTCAAAAATGTGTATGCTATATTAAAAATAATAATTGTATATGATAATATTAGAGAAGCTTTAAAATAAACATAAATACAAATAAATACATGAGTCATGGGAGGGGATCTACGCCTTGGGTGCGCCAGCAGGGTGTAGATAAAAGTTTGAAACATATAGGTAGGTACTTACGAATTACAAGCAGCCAATGGGTAAAACAATATATTCACAAATGAATAATTAATTAAATGCAGACAACAGATATATAATGCAATTTATACTATAGGAATAGGAAAGTCCGAAAGTACGTACACGATTTAAAACTGTGAAACAGTGAATAGTGAATAATATACTCGGCAGAGATTGAGGAGAAATGATTCCTCGTCAAAATCAAGAAGGAAAGTGTCCAAAATATGAAAAAAAAAATAGGCATAAAAATCATAATATTCATAATATTATTAGTTAAAGAACACAATACACGATTGTAGCCCTTGGATTCCAAGTATCAACGGAATCTCCGAGTATTTTACAGTTTTTCCAATAATAATATTGCTGGTATTTCTTGATATTTATCTTAAGTCTATAAGTACCTGTAGGAACCTATGGAAAATATTCTTAGGAAATCGTTATGATTTCCACAATCAATTAATTAGAATACGTAGTGAAATTCTAAAAACAAGAACTTCTGCAGTAACTAGAAGCAAAAAGTGGTTTGATATTAAATTCCTATTAATCAATAATAATATTTATAATATAATATAATATATTAAGTTGTATGCTTAGGATATTCATCTATGTTACGACGAAAAATACAAAAAATATTATTGATAAACTATTATACTTACCTACTCAGTACTTATCTTATGAAGTTTGACAGTCGTAAATAATAAGTAACATTAATATATTATGATTCTCCATTTCACTAATCACCTTGAATATTAATAGGTAAATTATAAATAAAACAATAAACACTATTCCACTTGTTTGAATTCCATGTTTATCATATAACAGTATAAAAAAATTTTGCCTACACTAGAAGGTACACTGCAAAAATAAGGGTGTCAACATTTTATATAGTATTTATTTTTAATAATATTATGTTGAATTTAACATTAATATTGTTAATAATAAATATTAGTATGGTTATTTCGACAAAAATATTTTGTAATTTGTACAATGTAATATTTATTAAATTTATTAAACTTTTTGTAAAAAATTAACAAAAACCCTATTGATTTAAGAATGCTTTTTATAAATTGAATGACCTGTCTATTAATTCAATGTATTTCTTTCTTAAATTAATATTTGTGTGTATAATTAATTATACTGATAGTATTTGTTGATTTAACCTATACATTTTCTTAACTCAATATTATATTTTTCAAATTAAAATAATAATTCTTATTTTAACATATTACTATTTGTTAATAAATGAAAATTAAGCATTATTGAATTTACTAATGAATTTTTGTTCAGTGTATAATATATTTTTATTATATCGTATAATAATAATATGGTAAGCGCAGTAGTCAATGTAAACTTTGAACTTACCCCCTAGTTGTACCGACGTATATAATACGTAACATATTATGGGCATTTGCGTTGTTATGGTATTATACATACATATACCTATAAGGTATACGAAATGTAACTAATATAATAATTACTAATTTTTCTATTGTCACTATATATTTCGTGACGTTTACGTATTTTGTCAAGATTTGAACTTTAAATGCTTGTAAAAAAAAATTGTGACCATGGATTTTTAGTATTTTTAATCTGTCTTTTAAAAAATATATTAGGAGCCTAGATTTAATTTCTTTAATTTCTTTTCATGCATCCTTTAAATGCAGATTTGAAAAATTCATTAATACCATCGTCCATACTTAGTACGTACCGTGTTCGTTACGTCTCCTCGAAACGCACTAAGTACTCCGTTCTTTCTCTACTATTTTTACTGAGATTTTCATGCCACTGGGCACAGACAGTCGACAGTAAGTTATAATTATTATTGTTATCGTAGTTACCAATCAAAGTCGATCGGATGCATTCGCTGGTACCTACCAATAAGTCTAAAAATAATTTTCAACGAAATAAGCGATCGGCGATTTCCACAAACCCTATCTCGTACCAATTGAACTATATTTAACTATATTTAACTAACTATTCATGTGTATCTAATGAATGTGCGTCCGCATTGGCGGGCGTATTTGCCGGTTATTAATTATTAAAAACTTATTTTCTTAATGTAATTATTACTATAATTATTTTTGATCTAAATATAATTTAATTTAATTGAAAATCTACCAAGTTCGGGTCTTGCACATATTTCAAAGTTTTTAACTAAAATTTATATATAAAATGTATATTGTTTGAAAAATGGTTTTTTCGAGTCGTAGGTACTCAGACTGACTTGATGAACCGGGAAGTACAATTATTATTACTATCACAAGCATATGGATTATTAAATTTTTAAAATGATACTGAAAATAATTGTAATTAAATATAAATATTATTTTTGTTGGAATTAAACGAAACGAGTTACTATTATTTTCGATTAATACCTAAATTATACCAAATCAATAATTAATTATGAAAGAATAATGGACATTTTGCGAAAGGTATAATATACTATATAGTATATAATATTATTTAATGACTAATTAAAGTATTTTAATTCTAAGAAAATCAATACTTAGACATAACTACAATATCGGCTATTGAGGCTTCGTGACCAAGAGACTTGAATAAAATGTTATTTCTAACTTTTCGTAGAATTATTAATTTTTTATTAAAATTATTATTAAGACCGTCCAATATTGGATTTTATTTTTAAATTAACAAATATAGACATATTATTGTAAATATAAGCAGGAAGTCGCCCATCATTACATTAACGTACCTACTAGACTGTCTAAACTTAATTGCAACTCCCAACTTGCAAGGTGATCGTTATTCGTTAGCTTAATTCGCCGTTATATACTTATACCTGCCTAGTGTTAAGTTAAATTAATTTGTATTTAAATATCAAACATTGAGTTGAGTCAAGATAAAACTCTGCAACTTATCGAATCATATCATTCACATCCTGTGTTATGGAATTGTCAATTATCTGAGTATAAACTTCGAGAAAAACGACACGACGCGTGGAATGAGATCGCCAACTCGTTAAATTTAGAGAAGGACGAAGTGGAAAGAAAGATTAAAAACCTTAGAAGCCATTTTGCTAGAGAGTCCAAGAGAGTGAGAGAAGAAAAAATTGCAAACACCAAATCTGGAAGTGGGGCTTCGACATATGAAGGAAAATGGTTTTCATTTAAGAGCATGGAATTCCTGTTAAATAACAACAAACCGAGAAATACGGTGAATACAGAGGTATGTAATATTTTTATTTTACAAATAATGTTAGTGAATAATCATAATAATATTTATGATCCTAAGAATCTCAAAGTTATAGCTAATCGATATTGAGCAGGTATTGCTTTTCTAAAATTCGTGTCATTTTTCGTGATACTATGAATTATCATGTTTAGTAATTCATTAACATCCCAAAAAAGTTTCTGAAACCTACATTGCATCTATATTCTAGATTTAATACATCAGTATCATCTGATATTAAATCGGTAAAAAGATGACTTGTGCCTTGTAGTGTAAATTTCACGACTTTGTAGACTTGGCCGTACTCAGAATCTCCGCGGTTTCGCTTTTTTTTAATTTTTTTATTCGCAATGACTAAGAACGCCGCGGCAGCCAATAATGCGTCCTGATCGCACGACATTTTAATGAAAACTAAATAAACTGAATACTAAATAAACTAATACTGATTTATATTGATTATATTTTGTTGCTGGTAGAAAGCCGATTGTAGTGGGGACGGGTAGGCCGAGCGGCTAAAGCCGAGCCACCGGCGAGACCTAGCCACATGCAGTGGGGACGCACCTTAACATAATAGTACAATTTGGAAAATTAAACATCATCATACATCATTGCAATGGTACTATATTTGTGACGATATGCTATAATTATTATTGTATAATTTAATGTAAAACATATTTTGCCATGAGAGCACCACTGATGTTCAGTATAAATTCCTAAAGTCAATTGCTTTCCGTTTAAATTTACCTATTTCCAGGGACTCGATGTCATTATATTCAGCCATGTGTGATTACTGGTAAGACGCGCGTAATAGTTATCGGACATCTTATTCATTTATGATCTTCTTAATAACAATATTGATTGTCCTGATTTATTAAGTAAATTCGGTATTTGTGCGCACAATATTATTCGATTAGAAATTCAAATTTATTTTTGTACCTTTTAAAAAAAAATTGCCCTGATTCTTTTTATCCGGGAGCACTTTTACTATGTAACCTAATATTTGTTTAGAATGTGAACACGCGCGTGTAGTAAAATTGCCGTCGCCGTCGCAAAAAAATGTACTTTTAAAATATAATTGAATACTTGAGTATGTTATTATTTTTTTTCGTTTTCACCATAAAGATATGGATGGGACGTAACGCCTTATTGGTGAAGAATGAAATTCTACATATTGAGGCCAAAAAAGTATACCTATCGAATATCTGATCATCTATTAATTTTGAATTGGTATCAACATCGAGATTTTATACATGATTTTTTACATGTCTATATTTTTTTCTATTGTCTTATTTGTGCGTGCGTTTATATCTTATACCAGTATATAAGTGGGCCTCAAAGTTTGTTTTACACAATCGGTGATATCCATATCTAAAAATGTTGGGAACCGCTGCGTTATGTCCTATATCCATGTCTTTCGCTATGGTTTTATAATTCGTACTTCGTAGATATAGCATTGTACGTTATTGTTATTGATTTCGTTGTAAAAAAAACTCGCGTGAAAGAGTATCATAAGAATATACCGCGTATTTAGTTAAATCAATTAATTTAATATTAATTAAATAATCTTTATAATATTACAAACTAATGTGAAAATATAATATATTCATTACAAACGGTTTAGCTAGAAAACACAAATATATATTACATTTATCGCGAAACTACAATAAGTGAAGACCATAATATCATAATTTTTTCATTACAAATATGTGTTTATTATATTACGGGTACCTGCTAGATGTGTGAATGGTGTAAATTTACCAGATAAAATTTTACCAATTTTTTTTTTACCTTAACGCGGCCGCCCTGCAAAATAACGCCGTCCTGTCAGTTTCGTAGACAGTGCTAACGCGGAATTATTATTATTGTTTACTAGCGCTGAACGCCGTTTTTTTTATTATAATATATCGTTATTGTGTGGTCGCCAATTTTTTATAATAATCGTATATTAATTATATTCATTATAGTGCGCGCAAATCGCCTCTGTTGTATTGTATTCATTTTTTAGTGTGCGCTAATCGTTCGCTTAATTATATTATATAATCAAAGGCGCTAATCGCCATCTATTATCATATTTTGTGAGCGCAAATTGCGCGTTTTATTATTATTGCGTGCTAGTATAGGCGCCAATTGCCACAGTCATTATATTTATTTGTGAGTCATAATAAATAGCATTATAAGTACGGGTTGCGGCTGGCCAGACCACACACCATCACATTGTAAGTACCTAACTTTTTGAAATTTGCACATTGCTGTGAATTGTTATTATATTTATACTACAGCTCTGATTACAGCAGTCGTATTGTATTATTATGTTGCTCAAATAGCATTATATTATATTATCATTATATCAGTGGCGTAGCCAGGATTTTTTTTCGGGGGGCTGATCAATTTTTTATACAGTGGTGGTTTAATAATATACAATAAATTAATTAATTTAAATTAAAGATGACAACTTAAAATTAGTAAAATGTAATTTAAGACTTTTTGATCGAATATCATAGACCATTAAAATAATTTTTAAATTTTCTTAACATTTCGGGGGGGGGGGGGGGCTGCAGTCCCCTCAGCCCCTCCCCTGGCTACGCCACTGCATTATATTGTTGTATATGTTCAGAGCCTATAACATTTAAATTTTATATTCATACACTTGGTGCTGTTGTAACATTATTTGCCGTGTATTATTTAAATTTGTGAATTATACAGCAACTCAATATACGACCTTTTTAGATTCTGAGCGGAGCGATGAATGTATTGATTTTACAATGATAATGTGTTTTTTTTTTAAATTTTTTTGATTTTGAAACGAATTTTTTTTATGGCACGATGCGGGCTAGCCGGGAAAAAACGTTCCTGACGAAATACTATAATTTATAATATATTAAACAGTTATTTTAGCCAAAACATCCAATTTTTATTCCATCATACTGATTGATCTAGTAATGCGATAATACTTTTTAAAACTGATTTGAGTTCGTTATTATGTCTACTTGAGATTGGTTAGTCCACTTTTCCCAATTCCGCCCCCTCCCCCCCAACATCTATAAATTTAGGTTTAATATTTGGAAATTTTAGAATTTTAAAAAGTTGATTATCGGGATTTATTCAGAATTAAAATCAGAAATCTTAAAATATGGACTGACCGATCATAAATAGACATTCTAACGAATTCAGATCAGTATTCTGAAATATTATCGCATTATTACATCGATCGGTAGAATGGAACAAAAGAAAAAAGTGGGAGCGGTAAGTTGTAGTGACGGTCCGCGATAAATTGATTATAATTTTATAAATATCTTGCGTATATTTATAATATAATTATATTGATAATACATCACTACACTACGTATATTATGCAATTATAATTATTATATTTAATAAAATATATATGTAATAAGTATATTATTATATAAGTATTGGATTGTACGTACGTAATATGCTATTTTGACACGCCTGCACCGAAAGATTGGTTTTCAACCGTGGAAAGCGACTTTTTTCCGTCCAGCTGGTCGTTAAGTGGAGATCCCCATAGTGCCGGGCGGTTAAGTGGAAATCCCCAAAAGTACCGGGCGGTAAAATGGAAATCCCCAAGAGTACTGAGCTCAGATATCACGGGTATTCTCTGAACAAACAGACACTAAAATCTATACTACGGTCCTCATAAAACAAACTTTGGGTTTCATCTTATATTCATATTATAACCTCCTTGCATGACGCGTTAACATTTTCTTCTTTTATGAAATTGTTTTCGTATAATTATTTGGTTGTTGCATAGATCCCCGCGTAATGCATTACCTTTGTCTTTATTACATTGTGTTATTCTTATTTTATTTTAATATAACAATTATTATTTATACTGAAATCTATACCACGGTCCTTACAAAACATACACTTCTGGTTACATCTTATATTTATATTATAACCTCCGTGGATGGCGCTTAAAATAAATAAAACCAAATCGTTTCTTTCATGAAATATTGTTTTCGTAGAATAGTCTGGTTGTTGCATAGATCATAGCCTGAATAACCTTTGCCGTGATGACGCGATCAATAAACGCAGAGGCGTGACAAAAAATAGTATGTGTGGCTCATCGTGCGGGAAGGCAATTTCAGTCTATGGGCGAAACGTCGGCCGCGACTGAAATGGCTCAATTCCCTCCCTTGCCACGCAATATACTATTTTATCACGCCTGCGCCGAAAGTTTGGTTTTCGACCGTGGCCGAAGCGTTGGAAAGCGATCTTTTTCCGTCCAGCTGCTGGCCGTAAAGTGAAAATCCCCATAGTGCCGGGCTAAAAAGTGGAAATTCTCGAAATTGCTGGGCGCGTATATCACGCGTATTCCATGCACAACCAGACACTGGAATCTATACCACGGTCCTTACAAAACATAAACTTTTGGTTACATCTTATATCCATATTATAATCTCCTTGCTTGACGCGTAAACTTTTTTATTTCATGAAATTGTTTCCGTAGAATAATCTGATTGTTGCATATATCCCTATATAGTGATATATTACTATTTATATATTTACCTTTGCCGTGATTAAATTTTTTTTGTGCGTCGCGTTTGGTATAGGCTAGGTAATAGAAAACGGGTACAACGCGAGGATTTGAAACAGCATAATAAGATCTGCATATTATGCATTTATAATTATTATAATTTATAAATTATAACAATTTGGTGACTTTAACATCAATTTTAATGATAAAAATCGGAAACTTTTAAAACTTAATTGCACATTCAATTTACATAATATGATAAACAATCCAACAGAATCTACAACGAGAGATGACACCACTATCGATGCAGCATTTCGAGATATTTGGAAAAAATTATATCACAAACATAGGTACGTATCACATTTCAGTTATCACAGACCTGTAATTTCGATCATTGAATATGATTAATAGGTATAATAGTAATTAAAAAGTAATAATAATCATTTTCATTAATTTTTCACATTTACTTAAATACAAATACTTTTATTTTGAATGGTTCCACTAAAATGTATTTGTAATCTATAATATTTGTTGGAAAAGTTTTCAAAAGCGCCGAGAAAAACAAAAAAATTATGTAAAATAGGTTTTCAGCAAAATCGATTTTGGTTTTTGGTGTACCTAACTATAAAACAAATGACCGTTGTAATAACGTAGAAATAAGATATAAATGAAAACGACTCCTGTCGATAGTTATATTAAAATCGGATGTTAGAATATTAAATATACGCTGTTACCTTCTTCCAAGTGTTCGGAGGGCTCTCGAGATCGTGTATTCGAGAATTAGATCAAATACACCGTACAATATAATTTTATGTAAAAAGCACATATAATGTTATAACTGCAATCAATATAAAATATTATATTATATGCCTTACCTGCTTTACCTGTTGTTTGTAGATAATATAGATAATATTGTAGGAGTTTTAGGTTTTAGATGAAACAAAGTAATACTTCAAATACACAAATTGAAAAAGAACGAACGCACTAATTATGGCTTATCATAAGAAGTCCAGATTGTCGTTCGTTGAAATCGGTTTTCGAGACTCGAGAGGTTGTTACCCTGGTGGTTGGTGCTCATGCACTGATTTTAGGGACGACGAGGATATGCTGACCAGAGAGTGGTAGGCGGCTTTTTCAAAAAGGTTATCGTGAGCCTAACTAGATTATTCTTTGGCGGCAGATATCCTTTTTGCTTTTCCTTCTCTCTGGCAGTCTGGCGGCTTATAATAAATTCACACACCCTACACTTTACCGTTATAAGTGCGTGCCGATTTCATAATCCGTAGACATATCATGCAGATCGTCTCTTTTTTGCCGTTTATAATAGTTTTGTTGGATGTGGCCGATTTCTCTACAAACGACAGTCTGGCCATTATTTATTATTTTATAAGATTTTAGTTTATTTTTATAATGGTGTGTGAGCATATCATTACACCGTAGATGTATGAAGTTTTCTATGGTTGCTTATATTAGCAATTTCTATACACGATTAAACATAAACGATACAATTTTCAAAAAATGTTGATTTGTTTTGAACTGTTTACGGACATTTTCAGTTTTAATTTTTCAATTTTTCAATTTCAAAAAAAATATCTACAAGAAAGTCAAATTAAATTTTTATGAGCGTTTGAAGTTTATATTTTTACAACATTGGATAATTGCTCGATTTCTCATGTAACGATTTTCTTATTTTGTTGTAATTCAAAAACTAATAACTGAAGATACATGAAAATTTCACCGAATGTTTATATTTTCATTTTCTATACACCATATCATTTTGAAAATATTTTTACTCTTGTTGAGCTACTAACGAACAATTTCAAATTTCAATTTGTTTAGTTTTTTTTCTATAAATATCAATACAATTTTATTTGTTGGACCAAAAAGCGTGAAAACTTAGTACAAGGCTCCTGATATATTATTACAATAGCAGTTGAAAATATTAAAAATACATATTCACAATTTTTTTTAAGCATTTAAAGGTCAAATTTTCGAGAAATTTATCAAAAATTGAAAATTCACAAATTATTCAGTAGTTCAAAATTTATAAAATGTTCAACTTTAATAGCTAAGAATTTAAAATTTAAAACAAGGCTCAACGTAAATTATTATTGCACGAACTATCATTACTTCGTTCCCGGCCCCAACAATTACAACTTATAAATTATTTCGTTTTGCGTTTTTTTTTCGTTAAATTACACAAAAGTACCAAGTTGTTGTTAATCAATAGGTAGTCAATAAACAATGGGTGTTGTCGCCGCAACAATATAATGGCAATATACATATAAGGTAAATTAAATATAAGCATATAGGATATCGGTCACGGGGGAACAGCTGGTCACACACACACACACAATCATTGTTTTATTTTTGTATATATTATTTAAATGTGTCCAGTGAGTTATTATGTATTAGTACCTAACAGTAATATTATTATATAATATAATTATTCTGACTGTCACCGCGTTATCGCACGTCGCCGAGCCGGCTCCGCGAACATTATTTAACACGGTCGCCGTGACTTTGTCTTTCACTGTATGTTGTCGCGGCGGTATCGTCATTTATAAAGTGTTTTATTTACTCAAATAGTAAAAATTATTATTGTTTTTTTATAATTGTGGGCGCCGGAAGAGCATATCGATATTACATTCATTATTAAGTAAAATTGTGGGCACGAAACACCCTTTATATTATATATTTTGTGTTGCGCAGTCAGATTTATTATACTTATTTTATTATTGTGAGCCATAAGGGCAATACGTTTACACTATTGTGGCACATCGCCGTTTTACATTATATTATTGCCATAGGCGCAAACCGCCACCTTTTAATATTACGTAATTATTTTATTATTATAATTTGTACGTGAATTGGCACCTGTTATTATACTTTGTGTTCACTAAGCGCACGATATACTATATTTTATTTTAACACGGGACTAGCTAAGTCTGCGCTCCACAAATTGTGAGTTATTTTTATTATTATTTATTTAATTATTATTATTATACATATTCAATTGTTGGGCCAAAAGGGCTATAGATATTTTATATCTATTATCTTGTTGTGCGAGAGGGGCCGTGCATTATTAGCATCTTTATATTTTATAAGTACGAGCTAACAGCTTAAACAGCTCTGTTAATATATATTTTATTCTGTTCGACCATAAGGGCCGGACATTTACATAATATATTTTAATTATTGTCTTTATTATTACATATTGTTAGAACAGAAGGGTCACATTATTTATACGTGGTAGCGGCTCAAATAGCCTTTCTATATTATTTATTATTATTATTTTGTTGGGCCAGAAGGGCCTCATATTATTTTATACGAGCTTCAGCTCAAATGACTGTGTCAATATATAATTTATTTCGGTTGGCCATAAGGGCCGGTCATTTATTATTATTATATTTTTTATACATTTATGTTACGTTGAGCTTTATTATTTATTTTGAACTGCAATTATTTAAATTTGTGTATTATACAGCAACTTACCTACCAGAAACCGTGTTACCATTTTTTATTATTTTTGTATACACACCCACAAACACAAATACACATAATTACACAACGCGCACTACATAGCCGACAGTCATTGCTAGGCGATCCAGTCCACTACTGTTCGAGCTATTACACCATTACGCACCCAGCTTGTCCTCCATATTTCTAGGACTTAAGTGTCGGTGGTGTAAAGACCCTAAGTTGGTGTCCGGGCGCGCGTATTATTATTGTACGCTCCCGGCCCGCACAATGGGTACACAACTAAAATTTGTCTACTTTAAAAAAAAATTTGAGTAAGTGGGGACCAGACTCTTCCCCCCCCCCCCAATAAATGTCCCTAATTTTTCCTTAATATTTAGGTATTTTTGTGACTCCTAGGTTTATAGAAGTTTTCCCATAGAAAATAGCTGCTTTTCCTATTGGTTTTTCTTTCAGTTAATTAATTAAAGTATATTAATTTGTATAGTTATACCTATATGTGTAAACTGTTCTATTTATTATTTTCATAATTGAAATATTATTGTATTTATTTATTACATTTTTAATATTTAGTTTTTCACAAAGAATATAGTCCTTCGTTTTCTAGAATATCTTCCGAATCGTGTAATATTCAATGAAATTTGACAGCTTTCATTAGAAAACATTTTAATATCGATTGCGATTTATAAAGTAGATAGGTATAGTATATAGGTATATACCTAGGTATGTACCTGGTATACATAATTTTTAATAACTTACTAATGGAGGACAATCGTCAAATTCGTAAAATCTCGGAGCTGGCACGACAGCGGTAAGGAAGTTAGACCAGTTTGAATAGTATGTTGAGTAAAACGAAGAGTTTGACCACTAATATTATGGAAAAAAACCATGTAAAAGTACATGCATAATATCGAGTTACTAAAATTTATCGTTACAGCAAACTGCGTTTTTATTTATTCGTTTGTTCAGTCAGTTGATAATTTTATCTCAATACGCATATCAGTTTTCATGTGCACACTGCAGATTATCGAATAAATTGTTCTGTGCTAGCATATTATGCTGTCGCCGGTAAGCACGTAACGCACGTCCGCCGTCTAGACACCAGGTGGCCTGTACTCGCCGCGGAATAAGACCGTACCTGTAAGTTGGCTGTAACTATAACTAAAGGTGGGCAAAAGACATCGATGTTTTATTGTTTTGAAAACATCGAGGTTTTTGTTCCATACACTACAAGACGTATCGAAAAGAATTTTATCGATGGTTTTTTTCATATTGTACCTTTTTTTAAAATACTTGAATTTATATTTTAAAAAAAATAATTAATTTGAAACATAGTACATACTATCATATAAGGTCCGTGTAAAACTATGATAAAAAATATAATCTCAATTTGCAAATTGTTTTACCCGTTATAGAATGCTTAAAAAATAACTAAAACATTTTTTTTATTAAATATCGAAAAACATCGATATTTTTTCAAAAGAATCGGATACATCTAAACCATCGAAGTTTTAAATTTCGATGCATCGATACTTGCATCGCGAACATCGATATTCAAAATATTTTGCCAATCTCTAACTATATAACTAAATGTTTATAACTATGACAAGGTTAGTGGCGTAGTCAGGGGGGGACGTGGGGGGTCAGATCCCCCTCACTGGCTTTTTATTACCTTAATAAAAAGTTTTGAGAGGGTGGGAGATTTTCCAATTTTCCCCTCCCATCCATTTAGCTAGGTCGTTTACTTTTTTTGATCCCCGCCCTTTCAGAAATCAGGTCTACGCCACTGACAAGGTTGCGGGGTGGGGAACCGGTCGCTGCGTGTGCGGCGAGGTACATTCTCATTCCTCAGAGAGTATAGTTAGTCCCCAACGACCTTTGCCGAGTTACGGCCCGTCGTTGCGCATTTCTTCCAGCCTGGATCTACGGCTCTTTGTTGTCATTCGCCTTTGTTTAGCGACTTCGTTGTTTTATACGCGACGTGCGTAGTTATGTGCCGCTGTATCCTACGTTAAGCCGCTTTGCCGTTATTACGATGATTTCGGTACGTTGCACGACCTATACACGACGTGTCGCAGATGGTTTCGCTTCATGGGTATTAGTGCTAAATACGTCTGGTTAAAAATTTAAAAATACTATAATGAGTACATAATAATAATATAGTATATTATCAATGAAATAGGTAATATATTACTTATCAAGAGTTTTAAAGTCACCAAGCTCAGTTCAATTATTTAGCTGACTATTTTAACATAAATTATGTATTAAGTTCAATGACTTAGCTATAAAATTATATCACAACTTTTAGAGCAGTTTTTTTTTTTGTACTTACTGTCTTTTACACGGAGTTTGGCGGATTGTGTTTGTTGGGATAATCTTGTATCTTTTGTCAAAATAAGATACACGATACTTGTATAAAATGTATCATAAATCATGATACCTGATACTTTAAAACTATGTATCACGATTCAAGATACAATTGTATCTTTGATACACGTAGTTACTAATTTTGATACCTAACCCTGACGCTGCTCAATATTTCAAATTTCAATAATAGAATTATGTTAACGCGGCGTATTAGATAGGCAATTTGGGTACTCCATCTTCGCTTTCGGTGGTTTTTTCAATAATATTATCAGCTGATGTTTGGTCTTATGTACGAATACAATTTTGCCCACACAGGACTTAGTCATGAAGTTTTTAAAAATGATGAAAATCCTTTTAAGATGTTTATTAAAGAATGGGTTCAGGCCTTGGGCCCAGCGCTTAATGAGAGCTGTTATAATAATTTTTGGATCAAAACAAAATTGTTAATTTACTGGTAAAAATGTTGTTGAATTTTGTCAAAATTCTTATTTCAGAAGCTCGTGAAAAATTATTATGGATTTACGCACACACATAATTGTAAAATCAATACATCTAGGATTTTGATCTCTTTGTATTTTGATATTTTCTAAATAATATTTAGACATAATATAATATGATAAATGGGGTTTTAGCGGAAATGGATTTCAGAAATAATACAGTAAAAAAATGTCGTGATGAAAGAATAAATGGTAAGTAATCGGGAATTAATTTATGCTTTGAAATTGCCTATGAAAATACTTTATAATATATGTTCTTTTGTGCAATACAGGTAGATTATTTTGGAAAGCAATAGTTGAACTTGTACCTTCTACACCTTCTGTAACTCAGCTTCTTAATATCTATTTAAAATATGTACATTTAGATATGTATACATGTCCATCGGAGTTGGGATGGAACTATATCTCTGATGATGAAGCAAGACTTATACTAAATGTCATTAATCAAAAACATAATAATTTTGCGTTTGGGAAAGAGAGATTCTTAGCAGCAGAAGATTATATTGTCAGTTCAAAAGATGTTCATGAATTTTATACATTCATAAATGTATGTTATTTTAGACTACTGTGCAAAAAAAAAAAAGGTCACGAAGAAAAATGTGGTTTTATACAAATTGATAACTTTGAATCCATTGTTCCATATTGTATTATAGATAACCAAAAATATGTACCACTATTCTATTTTAAAAAGAAATTAAACGCCTATATTGAAAACCTAATACATCGAGCTATAAAAATAGAAAATTGGAACTTGGCCTATCTCAAGTTCTGTTGGAAAATTCAGGGTATCAGAGATGAATTGTTTACTGGTAAATCTTGCACAGTGATCAGTCTTGATAATATCAAAAAATATTTTCACCAGAACAATATTTTGAGGATTATTGGCCACATGAGACGCTTATTTTACATTTCTCTATTAATCAGAATTCACATCTCCCTATTATTCAGAATTCACATCTCCCTATTATTCAGAATTCACATCTCCCTATTAATCAGAATTCACATCCCCCTATTAATCAGAATTCACATCCCCCTGTTAATCAGAATTCACATCTCCCTATTAATCAGAATTCACATCTCCCTATTAATCAGAATTCATCCACCAATGTCAACCTACAAGGTGCCTGGATCAGAGCACCTCCTCAAACAGAACCTGCTGAATTTACTGAAGATCCGATAACCGGCTGTGGTTATAGTGATGAAGAAATGGAGCTGACGGTAATCGTGATTAGTCCTAGACAACGCCGCTCATTGTGGAGCCGGACGAAGAGATTATTCCAGCGAATGTCTTGTTACGATGCTTTGATATACCCCACAAATAAAGTTATACTCGTCGGCTTCATGCCATATCTCATTATCTGTAAAAATGAAATTTTTGATAAATGGGGTTTTAAATAATTGATAAGTTTCTCTAAGATTTTGTTTATATTTTTTCCTACAATACAAAAGCATATAATAATTTTCTTACTGTTTTATATCACATAAACCTATCACACTAATCAGTAATCAATCACATTAACGGTTTAATGAATTCTTACATCTTACAATTAAACAATGTAATAATAATGAATATTCAAAAAGCTAAAAAAACATGGTTTATATAGATATTTCGATGTTTAGTGCCTTTACACAAATTATAGAGTTCAAATTTATACACTAGAAAGCGCTTAAAAAAAAAAAAAACTCGACGAATTATTACCTTTATTCGTGATATAGGCTGTAATAAATAGAATTAAAAACATTTTGCCCACCGAACAATATCCCCAGTGTCTAACCGCAAGCCACCTGCAAACCAGTTCGCCCCGCACCTCTGTGCACGATCTTTCAAGACATATCCATGCCACCCTCCTCGTACACTGAAAATAATAGTTCAAAAAAGTTCGTTAAATTAATAGTAAGTTGTCATTAAAAGGTCTCCGATTAAGCTACTTATTGATTGAACGGATGAGTGTTTGACGTTTGTCATATACATATTTAATGTACACAATATGAAGTTAAGTTATTATGACCAAATGTTGTACACAACACAACATGTATATAATAATATAAAATTTATAATATGTGTATACTGAATGTCTATTAAAAATTGTATATCCCCCTGCGGCATCACTTATACGGCAATACCTGGTCCATGTCAGAATTGTCAATGAATGTAGCACGATATTATGCAGAAGTAGTAGCCATTGATAGGCCACCTCATTTTAAAACTTGTATGCATAAATAATTTTTTTTCTGAAGTTATAACAGATATATAAATATTATTTATATATTGTATCATAACAAATTAATTGTTTTTCTATTCTTTGTTTTATTAAAAGGTAATTGTACTGTATAATAAAAAGTGATTAAAAATAAATTAAACAAGGTTTAAAATTTATGAAATAGTTTATAGTTTTATGTAGAAAAGCTTGTTTTTTCTCTTTGTTTTCAAGATTGAAGTCAACACGTTGGTACAGTTAGTCGAGCAATCATTTGATTTAATAATACACATTTTATTATAATATCTAAAGACTTACGACTATTATCCAAAAATACTTTTCTAAATTATATTTTGTTTTATCTTGTATAAATTGTTTGCATATTTTTAATACATATAATAGGTACTGACTATACTATTATTTTTAAAAGAACCCATGTATTATTAATTTAAATAGTAAATTCATATTGTATGAATATAAAAATATATATATAATAGAGATTAATGTTAACATATATTATAATAATAATATAATATTAAAATTCCTTATTCCGATGAGAAAAATATTTTTTGAGTACTTCGATCAATAAAAATTTAATTTTGGACGTGTATATTATAGTTTATTAGATTAGTATTTAAAGTTTAGGAGAACGGAGTGCTATGGTGCCCTGCAAAATATTATACCTACTTCACTCAACATAATTTCAAATTCTTACTTATAACAAATAAACTACCAATATCCTTCCAAAAACCTCCTGAAAATCGATTATCCAAGCATTTTTTCTACAAACCCCCACTTCCCCCCCAACATTGAAAAATCTTATGTTCGCCACTGTCCTGGTCGTATTTCTATTGATTTTTCTAAGACAAATATCTACATTTATTATAATTATATTATAACAATTATATAGGCTTGGCTTATAGTTACGACTAAAAATCCAATAAAAAAAAAGGTGGTTAAGTGGATGTCACTGTAATGGATGGTGTTAAATTTGAATTCAATGATATATAATCATTGTTTAAGAAAAACGATTCTGAGCGAAAACGGTTAGGTATGATATTACCAAGTATATTTGATGATATTGTGAATAAAGTAATTTATATACAACCTATTTACGTGGAACCTTATTTAAAGTTTTCAATCCTTAGCTATAAAAGTTGAACATTTCAAAAATTTTTTACTACAAAATAATTATTCAATTATAAATTTGATACATTTTGTCAAAATTTGAACTTAAAATGCTTATAAAAAAAAATTATGACTACATGTATTTTTAATATTTTTCAACTGCTATTAGAACGAAATATCAAGAGCCTTATATTAAATTTTCACGCTTTTTTGCCCGATAAATAAAATTTTATTGATATTTACAGAAAAAAAAACTAAAAAAATTTAAAACTGACAATGTCCGTTAACAGCTCAAAAAGAGTCAAATTATTTTCAAAATTTTATCGTGTATAGAAAATGCTAATATAAAAATTCAGTGAAATTTTCAAGTATCTACGGTCATTTTTTTTAGAGTTGCACCAAAAACCAAAATCGATTTTCTCGAAAACAGATTTTGCGTAAAAATGCCCGTTCTTCCTTAATTTTTCTTTTGTTTTTCGCGTCGCTTTTGAAAACTACTGGGAAATTTTTACTTTTGACCTTCCCAAAGTACCAACTAGATTCACTTTCCTATCAGAAAAGTTACTATTGAAGAAAATCCAAGCACTTTTACTGTCCTAAAAGGTGATGAGTGATGACAGACACAAAAAAAAAATAAAAAATAAAACACACATCATTGTCAAATCAATACATTCATCGCTTCGCTCAGAATCTAAAATGCTATGATTATTACAAAAATATTTATAAAAACTTATACCCCAACTTAGAACCAATTCCTAATTAGTAATTACGCAACTGATTTGTCCACTAATTGGTTTATTCTCGTTTAAATAGAACCATTTATTTTTTTGCATATTTTGAACATAATGCATATAAATGCATTTATAGATTTTTGATTTTTTTAACTTAAATTTTAAATTTTTTATAATTTTCTGTTAGTATAAATGGTATCTATTACATCGTTTGATGTGGAAAGGTGTTTTAGTCAATATAAATCTATTCTACGTTCAAATCGCCGGTCGTTTGCATTTTAAAATTCGAAACAACATATTATCATAGTAGCATTTAATAATATAAACTAATATTTAATGTAATTATATAATTTAATATTTAACGTCATAAGTTTAAAGACTTAAAATTTTTTTTAATGTTCTTGTATTAAGTGTTCATTTTATCATATTTAACATATAATATATTTAGAAAAATTTGAAAAAAATCATTATAGAAAATGTGTTTATTTAATAATATTTATGTGGTATAATTTAGCATATTTTTAATAAAACAAATGTATATTTCATCATATTTTATTGCACATAAATCCTAGCCCTAATTATGACACAGCGTGTGTGTGTGTGTGTGTGTGTATTCTGCAGACATTTCGCTACCGCAGAAGTATATAGGTACACTTTGATTTCAACGCGTATTTGTTGACGACGAACCACTCCAACTTTTAAATAATTTGCGGTTAGCGTCAACGACTTGCGACTTGCGAACTGTTGAGGTCAGCCGACGGGAGTTGGTTACCACGGTATATGGAGAGAGATAATCAGTACAATTTAAATAAAGTATAAACATGGTATAATATAATAATATGTTAATGACAAATAAATGGTGTTGGTGGAATCGAAAACTTAATACATACAAAACAATAATGACATAAAATGTATGGCTTGAGACGAGTGGTGGACGTTGGCATAAAACTGTACGACGCCGGACAAATGACGGCGAACGTGCACTAACGGCCGCAAACAAACGAGAACGAAAAACGTCAGAACATTGGCAGACTTGAACATTGACGGACGAAGTGTCCGACAATCACAACGGGCGTCGCGGGTTCAAGACATTTCGACGGGGGCCTGGTACAAACGTACCTAAGCCAAAAACCGGTTGACCGGCGGTGAACCGTAGTAACTGCAGGTAACATAGGCAGGATCACGGTGGCGCAGGGGGATGAGGTCGAACTTTGCGGAATCAATCCAGGTCAACAGAACACTGGCAGAGGCATATTCTGCGTGTAATGTTGACCATGGATTTCCACATGAATCGTTTGGACCTCTTCCATAACGACCTGCGGCGGTCGGGCCGTGCGAGATCTGGCTGAATTTCAGCTGGCACCGGTGGAACAACAGACTTCGCCGGTCCGTACACGGGCGAGTGAATGCTTAGCTCCACGGAAGATCTGAAAACGGCTGCATGTTCTCGCAGCGGCCGTAACTGCAGTAGCCCGACCATTGTGACGATCCTGCGATCCACCGCCAAATCCAGAGCGTGGATCAAGGAAAGGCCATCATAACTTTGCTGCAGGCATTTCGTCGTTTCCGCTTGGTCCGCAGTCGTGAGTTCTGGCGTCGACCGGTAGCTCTCTGCAATACCGAACCGTCGAAACCCGTCAGTTGTGTTCTTGCGGTAACCGGCCAAGTCTAGAGCTTCGATCAAGGAGTGACGACCCTCATCGGCGTAATCAAAGGACTGTGTGCAACTCGAAGATCCCACGTTGGCTTCCATCTCTGTCTTGTTTTTATGAAGTTTAAACTGCAAACAGAAACGACAAACAGTTTTTTTTACAGATGTGTACGACTGTCGCGAACGAGTGATAAATATGTAATGACGGATTTCAAATTCTAAAATATATAAATAATAGTCTTGTAGTTTACCTAGTTTTTATTGTGGCCAGCTATAGTAAGTAGCAATTAAATACAAATAGCAGTTACAATTACCTATATCATATATCTTAACAATAATAATTTTGATGAATAAAAACCAATCGAATGTTCCAAAATTGATACCGGTTTTAGCGTAATCTGAATCATATCACATGATTTAGAAAAAAGTCTTAATAAAAGGTTATAACTAAAGACTTTCGATTTAAGTTATATCTATTTTTAAACAAACATCCAAGCAGACTTCATAGACAAGTGTAAATGTTCGTTGATTAAATTAATATAAACATATTACAATGCGAATAATATTTATAAGTACACTAAATGTAATTTATTAGGGAATAATATCATTGTTACTTAATTTTTATGCAATATTAGGTATATAACTTAATGGCTAATGGATAAGGTTACTATTCATACCGGTTTTAACGGAATGTCCCGGTGTCATTAAGTTTGTCCGAAGCTGAGGGAAAATAACTTTAATACTATATTAATTAATAATAATACATAACATAATGTCGTATACTGGATCATGATATGATTATCTTATTGAGTTAGGGAAAGGATGAACATACTGAACGAGGTATAATAGTGTGTAGAATTAATTTTGATTTAACTAGTAAGGAATTTTATGAAAATATTAAGAATATTATAATTCTATTGAAAGAAATTCATTCAAACGAAAAGCATAAATATTAGTAATAAGTAGTAGTAAGGAATGACAATAGTAGTAAGTTAATGTATAAAAAAATGCATTGACTAATAAATATTTAAATAAAAAAGCGGGCTAGTGGATGTAGCTCTGTTGAACAGTAGGTTACAAGTGTTCACTGTAATGGATGGTATTTAAATTGAATTCAATGATATAATATCACTGTATACGAAAAACGATTCTGAGCAGAGACGGTTTGTCAGTCTAGGATATTTTATATTATACTTACATTGTTATTACTTATTATCAATACGGTATTCGGTAAGTTGAATTAATATTATAGAATCACAAAAAAATAACTAAAATCGTTATTCTTGGTTATTTAGTATGTGATTTCGTCCAAATTTGAACATAAAATATCTATAAAAACTGCGTTTTTATATTTTTTACTTTTTTTTGTTTCAGAATAACCTACCTACTTGTGTGGAACCTATTGTTTTACATTTTTAATCCTTAGCTATAAAGTTGAACATTTTTTGCGTCATATTGAACTTAAAATTGAAAACATATTTAAGTAATTAGTAAATATAAAAACATACCGTAACATAGGTAGCGTACAAATGAAAAGGGAGGTTTTTGAGTCTGGACCTCCCCCCCACTGATTGACAGAATGTGTTGTTTTTAATGACCTATAATTTTTCATTATACTTTTTACATGATGAAAAAATGTGGACGTCTCTTAAAAAAGTGCCTGTGTACGACTTTGTGATGACTATAATTCCTTCCATTGCGGAGGTCAATAATATATCGTATACGCTTTTCCCGTGTACTTGACACACTTGGAATGCTGTTTCATGAATGTGACGTTCATGTATTTCACGGGCATCGTGAGGGGACATTTTCAGATACTCGACCGACAGGTCCAAGAAGCGGTGACGAACGAGGACGAACAGAAATTGAAGATCGCCATCAAACACCACCAGGAGTCGTTGAAGTGAGTTGTGTTCAATGCACTGTAGGTACCCATGGTTTATAAGTACATTTTTGGTGACATTTAACTTAAAAATACTGTCGGCCGAAAAAATAATATTCTAAAAGCGTTAAACTCTCCTGTTTATTCCAATTCAGCCACCTATATAATAATCTAATGTGTGACGCAACGTGACTGAGAGTAAGTAACGGCCGCTGTTACTAGTTCCCGGATGGGTAACCACCAGGGTTCGTTGTGTGCAAAAACTTTGCCACACATACACTTGTTTATAACTGTACCTGCAACCTTTAGCAGGTTACCGAAGCATTATTTCGACTACTTATCGTGTACACAGACACAAAAAAAAATAAAAAATAAATATAAAACACACATCATTGTAAAATCAATACAATCATCGTTCCACTCAGAATCTAAAATCGTTTTTAGAATAGAAACTTCTTTGCTCTATAATAATGTATTTTAATTTTTAGTTCACTTTATACACGACGGAATGGACATGCCCACTTTATTCTGTCATTCAGTAGCCATTTAGAGGTGTACACTCGATTTTGTACCGAATATATTTTGAAACGTTTTTTTAGTTTTTAAGAACCAGTATGGATATGCCTATATGTATTATGGGCTGTACTTTAAGCTTTCGAATTAGCTCATATGCGGAAATTTGGTGTACCTATAATAATTACTGTGAGCTGACTATATTATCATCATGCTCGCTACGGGTAACATTTACTACATATTTAATAATTTCCAACCTCGTCTTCGCCGCCCGGGATAGATGTTAGTGGTAAACTTATAAATGATTAGTAGTGTGAGTGAAATTTAAAGCGAGTACCGCTCTCGTACAGACGACATAATATCTCGATTGGCTCGATAACAATATAAAATTCACCATATGAATTTAAGACAATTTACTTATATTGTTTTGACAAAATTAAAATTAGTTTGCGTTGTCTGATAATTCGTTGATTATTAAATACGGGTGAACATCTAATGTCTAACTTCAAACGCTCGTAAAAAATGTATTTGACTTTCCGGTAAATTTTTTTCATTAAACCCTAGAAAACTTATGGGAATCGAGTACACAAATTTCAAATCTTAGATGTAGGCACAATGTACAATTTACATAGAACATTTTTATGAATTTCCAACTCGAAATAATTTACCAATTTTCGTGATTTTAGTGAATTTTGTCGACGCTTTAACTTAAGACGCTCATAAAAAAATATTGTGGATTTACGCTCAACATTGTTTTTACTTTCCATAACTATAACTTATAAAACAGTTGTATTCTATTTTCAAGTTTTTTGACAATGCAAAAACTATTTTATCAAAAATTATTTAAAAAAAAACTAATAACACTCAAAATGTTCTTATGCCTATTCATTTTTTACTCAAATGCGATGTGTTGCATGAAATAATATTAATTTATGTTAAATGATTAAATGATAAATGTTGCCTTTTACGTCTTAAAATATTATTAAAACGGCTAAACGAACATTCATCCGCTTCAACCGACGCAACTTAAACATTAAATCATTACCTTGTTTTAAAATCAATAAAGCCTGGATGTTTTTTGGTAACAGCATGAATGTTCTTTTTTACAACGCCTCTTATTTGTCCTCAGTAGCGAAGCGTCATAGGAGACAATGACCCCACTTATAAATTAGATCACGGGACGAATAATTTTGTTTTATCGTAATATATTTACAAATTTGAACGTCATTTATATTATAAATATGATATATGTTTCAATATATTTATTGTTAAAATCGATTTTTCGTTGTACAGTTATAGAATTTTCAAAATAGATTAGAAGCGCTCGGTCAAGCGCGTACGAGCTGTCGATTTGGGTCATTCCAAGTATGGTATTATATCAAAAAGACGTCCCCCAATTATGGGCGCGCGGGTACAGGGGGAATTTTAATGTGAGTGGGGTTTACTATATGCACTATGAGACGCGTCTCGCAGTTCGTATTACCTCAGTCCTCAATTATCGACGTCACTGTATTTATTAGAACCATTTTTTTTTCAATGTCTCCCCAACCAAAAACTCACGCCTCGCCACTGCTTGTCCTCTTAGTTTTAATTTTTCCATCGCTGATTCGACGATTTGCAAACTGTCATTTATGGGTATATTTTTTGTTTCTAATGTTGTAAATTGTATATGCTAAAAACTTAAAATTCACTGAGATGAAAATTTAAACATTTTTCAATATTTTAATTTGCACAATATTTTGAGTTTTTCCAATTGCCATAGAAATCACAGTTTAAAATCTAAGTCTAAGTTTAAAAATAATAATATTTACAAATTAGTGAAATATATAAAATTAGGTATATAATTTTACAAAAATATGTAAAATAAAATTGGTGTAATTTTATTAAGAACGATTTAAATCGTGAATATTTCTTGTCAATCTTTAAATATCTTATTCTATATAATAAAAATATGTATTTAATCTTTCACTCTTCTCTACTTATTAGAACAAATTTTGGCACGTGATCAGAAAAACGTTTGCCAGCTCCAGGTTACAGCAATGTGACTGGGTGGTAGGAACCTAGCTAACTATAGTAAAAACAGACCCAATATGATTTTCTGATGTCAAAGAGTAACCCTCTAAAAGTTCCTCACTAATTATCAAACAAAAGCGAAAATTTAGCGAATGCAAACAATTCAAAGAATAATGAATATAAATTGGAATTCAAAAATAACCACTTAGCCGGACCCTAGGTCCTGAACCCTTCAATGAAAAAAAAAAACAATTAAATTAAAAATCATACAATGTTTTGACTATAATCAACGCCTGTATAAAAATGTTTTTAATGTATATAGTATAATAATAATAAAATATGTATGTAATTAAAAAAATTATATTCTTGATTTCCAAATTTGAAACAAATATTTATTATACTTTACAGTTTGGCATCTGCACCAATTGCATCAGATATTGAGTTGTATTTATCTTCCCTAAAATCAAAAAATGCAAATAAATAAAATTAAAACACAAAATATGGTTATAACTGTGAAATAAAAGCGTTATGATAACATTAAAATAACTTGCAAATGTTATAATAACGTTATATTTGACAAATAAACAATTTAAATTTTTAAATGTATCTATAACGGAAAATATATAATTAAACAAAACATAACTCAAAATGTAATTTATAGAATATGATTAAACAAAAATAACGCAAAAATAAATTATAAAAGAATAGAAATATTTATTTTTGTCTTAGCAAATAATCTAAAAATGTATTATATTATATTCTATATCCAGGCCATTACCTACCGCATTAGTTATTATTTTTAAATTTAATGGGTATTAACACTATTCTAAAAAAGTAAAACGTAAAACTTGTATAACGTTTTAATTCTAAATAGCGATAAACGCAAATAGTGTCTAACGTTTATCCTCTTTTATTTTGTAGGCTGGATTAATTATATAATACATTTTTTGATAGGTAGTTTTATTCCATACAATTTTCTTGTTCATATACTTATGATTGTTGAGCTATAATAGTTATGTTCTGAAAGCTAATAATAATAAAAAGTAAAAAAGTAAATTAATTTTAATATTTATTACCTAAGAAGACTTTCTAGTTCTTTTTTTATATTAACTATAACCGACGGGCCATTATATATAAAAGATGTGTAAATTTGTATAAGTGAGGCGCCTGCTTTAATTTTGGCATATGCATCTTGACCATTAAATACTCCGCCAACTCCAATAATAGGAATTTTACCTAAATAATAAAATTGAATTTATTAAATAAAATAAATATCACTAAGCTATTATAGGTACTATTATTATAATTTACCATTTGTCAATTTATAAAATTCCGAAATTAGTTTTGTAGATTCTTCTTGTAAAGGTTTCCCACTGAGACCACCAGGTTCTAATGCATTGGGATTGTTGTAAACATTAATTCTTTTAACAGTTGTATTTGAGATTATTAATCCATCAACTTTACACTAAAATCAAAAAACCAATTTTTTTAGAACAGTTTTAACTTAGTATTATTAAATTAAAATATAATTTTACCTTTTTATCATTAATTACATCAACAATATCTTTTTTATCTTGATCAGTAAGATCAGGAGCTATTTTTAATAATAATGGAATTTTGCGTTCTCCACACACTTGATTCCTTGCTTCTATAACGTTTGAAAGTAGACTTGAGAGATCTTTTTTCTTTTGCAAATTTCTTAGACCCGGAGTATTAGGACTAGACAATTTTTTTGAAATTTTTTTAAGGTTAATTTATATAGAATGTGACTTGTGGTTTGAATGTAAAATAATCAATTAATTTACCTGGATATATTTATAACAAAATAATCAGCAACTGGAGCAAATTTTTCAATACCTTTCACATAGTCAGCAACTGCATCTTCAGACTCTTTATTTTTTCCCAAATTAATACCAACAATACCATCAAAGTTTTGGTTTTGCTTAAGTTTATGAAGCCTTTCAAATACAACATTATGACCATCGCTATTGAATCCATATCTAAAATATTATAAAATGTATAACATTAAATTAATAGTTATCAGTAAAACTGAGTGCAATTTTTACCTATTAATAATAGCTTGACTATCTAAAAGTCTAAACACTCTTGGTTTTTCATTGCCTGGTTGAGGTAGAGGTGTTATTGAACCAACCTCTACAAAACCAAAGCCTACATTTTTTAATGCTTTGGTTAATTCACCTTGTTTATCCAACCCAGCTGCAAGGCCTATTGGGTTGGTGAAATTCAAATCCCATAACTTGGTTTTCTAAAAAAAAAAATGTACCATTACAGATTTCATACTACCATTGATTGAAAATACTAGTATTTATACCTCATCAATGATACTACTTTGTTGAAATAATGAGAATAATAAATAGATGATAAAATGTTAAACTTACCAATATCGGTGGATCTTTATAAAATGATTTCGGTATAAGACCATATTTTCCAGAAAACCTCAAAAGGTCATGAGCTGTTTCTGGATCACAAGCAAAGAATGCAGGAATAACATATTTCTTATAAAATTTTTCGTTCAGTGTAATAAGATTTGTTCCTGCCCATAAAGTAAATCCTCCAGAAGAGATGTAAACCAAGGATCTTAATGAACCCTAAATAAATGAACAAATATTAATATATAGGTATTCAACAGATTATTATTATGAGATACAGTTAATTAATTATATTACGCCAATTTAAGCATAATTCAATAGATTAAATTTAACAGATAAAATTTTTAATAACTTACCATTGTACCTAAATAAATTTAGATTACAGAACTATTTTCTTAAACCAAAATATAAGAAAAAAATAGTTGAATTAAGTTTGGAATTCCTCCACTATGTACTTATTATATATAACGTATTAGTCTGCAGTACTGTATGAATTAGATGTCTGTGCGATTTAAGTACATATAAATAAACAAACTCCCTTACAAATGGTCGTAGACGGTAATATTGTTCAAAACCCACTAAATTACTTAAATAAAAATGACGTTTAATTTGTTAGGTGGGTACTAGGTACATCTATAGCCTAACGCACGTTTTAAATTGGTCAAAACATATGTAATACCTATTTGTGGGATGTAGATTGACAGATCGTAGAACAGTGTGATGTATGAATAATCATGAACTATGACGTAACGACAAACAAGTAATAAAAATTAACGATTAACAATAACTTATTAATAATAATTAGCCCAGCACATCCGTAATCAGTATATTTTGTATGACTCTTGACTGCACTCAACGATCTTAAAAGCGAGTTAAAACGTGCTGTATTCTGTAAATTTTACTATATATATATATTCTATACACATTACCATTGATTAAAGATATTAGTATTTATAATCAATGACATTACATATCGACAATCCACATTCCACATAATCTGAGACCGAGTTCCAAATATTTTTACATCACGGCTCCTCACGCACAGAAATTAGAAATTTATTGTGATAAACTGTTTACTGATAACTGATAACATTGATAACCGCGAACCACGATTTAAGACGGCAAGATTCACGGTCTTATAATATATAAGACCGCGGTAAGATTTAAGATCGCGTACTTTACCGCATACGTATATATATCGTACATAGTATTTGACTATAGTAATTAGTAATATTACTAATAGAAAATAGAAATTAGAATAAAGCTATGAGTCTATAACTGCTATAATAACTAATAACTATAGGACTCGTACAGCTGCTAACGATATTATTAACGTTGACCAATCCTCTAAAGTATAAGCGGCGTCTTTACCATCGACCCATTGCCTATTAATAGTTCTATGCTTTTTACAACTACAAATTAAGATCATAGGAGTCATGGGCGTTAATAGGCATTCGCGTAGACATGATTTCTAAAAGGGGGGGATCAAAAAAGAAAACGTCATAGGTAAATGGGAGGGGAAAATTGGAAAATCCCCCACCCTCTCAAAACTTTTTACATAGGCAGTGAAATATTTAACGATAATGAATATAATTTGAATTGATTCAAAATTCACATCAAACACAATACGGAAGATTATCCACTCCAAAGCCAATGGATGGAGATCTGACCCCCATGTCCAACCTTGTCTACGCCACTGGTTAAAAGCGTTTGATATTTGGGGGTGGGGGGGGGCTTCAGTGGCTAGGTAGGACAGGTAGGTATTAGAAATTATAAAGACAAGGAACTTGAGGTAGCTTCAATAAAAAAAATGACACAGAACACAACAAAATACTATTAATACAAATGCAGACACTATGAACCGATTGTGATGAATACAAACCATCCGCCAACACTTGTTGAGGAAAAAGTTAATTCAAAACCAATCGTTGAAGCCCAAGACGTAAATCCAATATAAACCGAGTAAATTGAAAATATAAATAATAAAATCATTACATTTTTAACTATGTTTTTTGTATTTAAAAATTTTTCAAAAATAAAAAATTAATAAACAATGATTTCAGTCCAGCATAGAATCGGTAACTTAATACATATATTCTATTAATAATTCTCTGATACATAAAATCAATGTCCTAATAAAAATAATAAATATTTAAAACTTTTTAACCATTATGTTATAGATATAATACTTAATGTTAACTAAAGTTAGTGAAATCTGTTTTCAGTTTGATAGAAGGCTGAATTGACTTAGTTATACTTTGTGGTATATGACAACCAGAGTTAAACTGTTGTTGTGATTTAGTAGTTTTAATGGTATGTTCTAATTTTGTTTTCAATTTATTGTTTTGAGACATGATTATTTTGAATTCCTGAAACAATACACAATTTATTATAATATACATTTAAAAAAAAATGTTTATTCCAAATAGTAATTAATATACCTGTGGATAAACCGGCCCAATTTTCAATAAGCATTGCAAACTAAACTCATGAAGTTTAGACCGTGATTTAGATATGGCAGTGTCATATTTTGTCAATTCTGTGTCTATAAGAAAATTGATTAAGGATGGTACAAGCAATGCTAACATTTGAGTTCCTGAAAAAAAAAATAAAGTAGGTATACAATAAAATATGATATATATCAATATAAACTAAGACCTAAAAAAATGTAGTTTCTCATTTCATATATTATAATATATTTTTCTTTAAACTACAAATAAATAAATATAACAAGCTACTTTTTTTTTGTAAACTTAATTTGTTTTCATATTTAATGAAAAAAAGTACACAGAAAAATTACTGTAAACAGTAAAACTCGCTTAAGATACTGTTTTCTGCAGGTCTCTAGACATTTACTATACTATTCCTATTTTAACAAGGTATGACAGAATTTATACAGATAAGATAACTGATAGGCAACACTTAAATTTAAGATGTTCTAAATTGTTCTCTTAAATAATTTTTTAAGTTAATAAAATATTTGTAAATAATTACTGTGTTTGGGTTGTGCTAATTGAACCAAGCATTCAATCGCGCTAATTGCTTCACATAGCATAATCAAATTAGATTCCAACATATTGTTTGGTATATCCACGTACAACAATTCCATAAGACGTGGAGCTAGTGCTTGAATGTATCCTGTTGCAATATATTTATCTTCAAGTTGAAAAACAGCTTTAAGAAATTGAATGCATTTTGTTTTAACCTATGTAATAAATATTTGTTTTGCACAAATAAATGAAAATTAATTAGTATATAGTATAGTCAATATTTTTATAAATGTATTTTCAGAATTCATCTTTATTCTAAATTTTAATGATGTATACAAGAACATTATTCTTTATTTTATACTCACAAAGATATTATCGCTTCCGAAACATTGTGTACAGTAATTTATGCAAGGGTATAAAATATTTTGAACAAACATAACACCAGGTGGTGCATGTAATGTAAATACAGTGATAACAGATAGCATCGTTATTTCATTTAATTTTTTGCCTTCATCTCCTAAATAAAATTAATGTATATGATAAAGTATTTCTTACATAATTCATTAATATAAATAATTTAATCATATAATTACCAGTTTTAGAAATATCAATTAGTTTAGCAATTGTACTTTGTAAGAGTGATCTCCATTTACTTTCAGATACTTTGTGATATCCAAAAGAATGTTTACAGAGTACATGAAAAGCGTCCAGGGCAGCTAGAATAGAAATTTTATTTTTGGACGTTTCACTAGAACTATTAGTTTCTCCCAATTCTTTTAGTACATTGGTTATTAAATATGCAATTGTTGGAAGTATCTGAACACCTCCTATAAATAAGATATAATAAGTATCATTTATATATGTATTTCTTACTAAGCGTGTTAAAAATAGAAATAATTTTACCACTCGGAGAGCAAAGATTTGGAAGTTGGGTCATAATATTTAATGTAGTAGCAATAACATTATGGTTTAAACAATTTGAATGTAATTTTCTGGTTGAAGATACTAAAGGTGTTGGATTCATATCTGGTATTTGTCGAACAATCAAACACATGCAAACCTCTAATGTGGCAAACACAATACTTTTATCGTGCTCCAGAACCCCATCCTGACCACCATCACCTAAGCAAGCTACATCAGCAGCAGTTGAGGATCCAAGACTTTTTTCTAAAGATATAAAAAACAAATGTATTAATAAATAATAAAGCTATAAGCTAAAGAAAAAAATATATAGAATTGGTAATTGTCTATTACCATTAGCCGTATTTGAATTTTTTATTTTTAAATCCTCTTGAGCAGCTTTTACAATTTGTTTTACAATATTCATAATAGTTTGCTGTACTTCTATACTATCATTTGTTAAAAGTAATCTAAAATGATCAAAATTATAAGAATTGAATTGAATTGAATTAATAAAAAAAATGAAAGTTTATTACTTGTGCATAATATTTAATGTTTCCACTGCTAAAATACAATTTGTCATCATCATTTGTCTGGCTAACGGTGAATCTAATATTGTATATAACGATTTAAGACAAGTTATAAAATTGTCTACATTTTCCAAAGTCCGTTGATTACATATTGCTTCAGTACAAATTCCTTAAAACAATAGAATAAATTAAGTAATAAGTTATTATTTACAGAATTTTAGAACTTGAAATTGTAACATTATTAAATAATTATACTTACCAAATATTAGGTAAAATTTGTCTTGCAACTCTTTAGCTATACTAGTATTTTCATGTTTAAAATCTTCAGAATTCAACCATAGTGATAAAGCATATAAAATTGGAGGCCAAGCATTTTTATAATGACTTCTACTATTATCAATTGTACTTGATGTATAAAAGGCACCACCTTCGTGGGGAAGTTGACTGTTAAACTCTGTATGGAATAAAAAATATTTAAATACAAACAAATTATAATAATATATTTCATTAAGGATAGTTCTTGCTCAAACAAACTTAAAGTATTAATTGGGATGGTTTATAGTCCAAAGGTATAAGTGTAAAAATAACACAACTATAAGTCTATACATAAACTCTATTCAAGTTAAGAAACACAGTCAGGAGCCAATTTATGTGCAGGGGCGTATAGATAGTTTAATAGTTGACTCAGTAGGAATGACAAACGAGTGTTGCCTCACTGCTGAATACAAAAATTGGTTGCAGCCAGCCCTGTGTCTTTTTAACTTCAACCGAGTATACAAAATTACAGTTTTCATGTGATCTGGTAGATCACATACGACACAATATTAATACTGATTAAATAAAATGGTGTTAAAGTAGAAGTTGTATTTAAAACAAAAATATATATACCACAAGGTAGCAATAAAAGAGCATGATCCTTAAGAGCAGCTTGCCAATTTTTAGATAACATATCTAATTCTGGATGAATTAAAGTCAACAGACTATCATTTTGTCCTTCATAATTTCCAAAATCGTCATTAGTTTCACTAACATTTAAGTTAGAATTTTTATTAAAATTATCAGGAGCAACACCATTATTTATCATGGCAATAATATAAATCTAAAATAAATAAGTTATTAGTTAAATTAATTACATTTAAATGGAAGATTGTTTAAAAGTAAAAGTACCTGGGCCCAAGCTTTAAGTATAGCTAAACATTCAAATGTTGCAACACTTTCATTATATAAACTATTGAAATTTATATTGAAACCCGGTTTGAGTTTTTTAAGAGATGTGACTAATAAATGATAAACTCGTCTTAAATCATTTAAATCACGTGCAACTCCACTTCCTATCCATGTCCCACATACTCGACATGCAGCAGCTGTAACATGACTAGGAGTGTCTTCAGAAAACGCTGGTCTTAATGCAGCACTCACCTTCAAATTATATTTAATACATTAAAGATACATTATAATATGATTCGTTAAGGTAAAAATGTACTTGAGCTTGAAACTGTTCTAACAATAAATGACCAGGAAATTCAGGTTCAGGTACTTGAGCAAATTTTTCAATAATCTCATTAAGAGTTTCAAATCCTTCTAAACGTAACTGATCACTGTCACTAGTTGCTGCCATGAACGCCATTCTTATTAAATCAGACAAATGAAGAATCAGATAATCTCCTGGATAATAATAAAAATAGAAACAATAACCATTATAATTTATATAGAAAAATTTAATTTTTTAAGTTTTTTTCATACCTTTATTATTAGTAAACGATAATTCTTTAGCTAATGACAAATTAAAATGTGGGGAAGAGTCACATTCTTTATGACATGTAGATATTATTCGACAAATACACTGAACAGCAAAAACCCTAGTTGGCCATCTAGGTTGTCGTTTTCTTTTTAATAAATTTTCATTTTTAGAATCCTTTTGGAATTCATCATGGTCATCTCCAGTTTCATCGTCATCATTCATTACAGGTCCATCATTTTTATCTATTTCCTTATTATGTAATTCTACAGAAATTGCACGGATTATGATAATTAATAATATTTTAACACAAGAATAGTTGTGACTCAAAACTTTAATAATACCTGAAGAAACAGTTAAGACTGATTTACACAAATTAATCCATTTTGTAAGATTGTCAACAGCTAACATTTGAAGCATACTTATGAGAGTATCGTGAATATCTTTTATTAGTTGTTTGTCCATTTCTGTGTCTAACATATTAAATAATACTCCTGGTAATCCAGATTCTGTCAATAAAAATCCTAAAAATAATAATTAAAAATATCAAATTATTATAATTTTGAATAAAATTTTAGTTACACCAAAAGTACATTTTTTTATACAGTAAAACTGGTATTATATAATAAGACACTTTGTTAGGTTGTTATTTATTGTGTCAATTTAGTAAAAATGTAATAATATTATGTGTAAGAGAGACATATTTGATTAAAATTTTAAATTTTCTCCCCACCTTAAAAATTTGATTATATAAATTAAACAAAAACAATAGCTTCCTCGCCTTGTATACAATTTTAAAATAAATAAAGATTTATAATTTTTTTTACCATCTTTGTTGATATTTTCAGGAGATTTAACAAATGATTCTGCTATTTCACAAACTTCTTTTGCCTCCCTCTGTGATAGCTGTCTTAAACATGAAACTGCTGCTTTTCTTAGAAGTAAATGACTGTTTGATAAATTTTGCTATAAATTTTTTAATTAATTATTACTATTACATACATTGTAAAGCAGTTTAATTACATTGTATTTATGTCAAACAATCCAAGTCACTATGTATATTGTCATTGTTGTAAGAAAAAAATCACATACTGTCTATTTCAGTGTTTCTCATGTAGAAAGCTGATAAAAGGTACGACATTTTGAAAAAAACAATTAAAATTATTAATATTAACAGTGGCATATCTATACTCTACTCTACAAGAGAACAAGCCAGTTCTGTATATGTAGAATAAGGTCCATCGATCAACTAGGCCGTTGCATCCCCTCTATGCAGTCTAATGTCACCGACAACGACCAACCATAGCGCACAAGACAAATGTAATCGGCTGTCATCAACATTGAGCTGTAAAGCTACAATCTAGCACCACCTATCAAGAATTTTGTGGGGGATGCACAGAGCAGACCATTCTCATAATCACACAGCATGTTCTCTCATGGAATAGAGTATAAGATTTTTTTATAAAGGTGTTATCAAAAATATATATTAAATTACTATACATGAATTAAACTATATATTCTGTTCAAATAAGATCAGTAGCGGGCGGCGACCAGTTTTTGTTCCGCAAAGGTTAAACCCTGTCCCTACTACGGTTGGTGTAGAATTGTGGTATGTGACAAAGCCACACATACGCCCAACTTGACCACCCGGTACTGATCTCATTTTGAACAGAGTATACTGAAAGTTATAAAAAAAATGATCTAATAAAAACAAACAGCCAATCAAGACATATCTAACCCAAATACAAAGTAATTTTTCAAATATAATCATCACCCTAGTTTTATGCTTAAACTATGCATAATTCAATTTCTGAATTTTGGAATTTTTAAATACACTTGAAGATTTTTTTAGAATCTTTGAGATTTTATGTACCACTTAAAGATGAACCTGTGACAATATAAACTTCCGTTTTTCAAATAGGTCACCCCTTTTTTGTTTTTTATTATTAAGGGAACGTTACAACACGGACATTTATTTTGTTGTCTTCGTCTAACAAGTGCGCAAATTGTACGCTCAGCAGATCACATTTAGCTCCGTTAGTTTAGAATTTAAAGTGAATAGACCTCTTATAAAATTTAAAGGTAAGATTATTATCTAGGGCGTGTTAAGACTTTTTATAATAATTTAATTTTAAAACGAGTTATGAGTATTTTAAAATTTTAAATTGTTTGTAGATCTTAAAATACTCAAAACTCACTTAAAATTAAAATATAATAAAAAGCTCATAATGTGATCTTCTGAGCATACAGTTTGTGCACTTGTAAGACGGAGACAACAAATGTCCGTGTAATGTTCTCTTCAAAAAATATTTTTTTTTGAGAAAATTTTTTTTAGTTATATAACTTTCTATACTAAGAATAATATGTCTATGGTAATAGGTTAAGTAGATGGGAACCTTTAAAAAAGCTAGTTTTACTATTAATTTATCAAAATAAATAATTTGTAAAAATAATCTAAGTATAATAAATACTACATTTAATAATTGTATAACATAATATAGTTTTTTTTTAATAAAACTATTTTTAAGGATTATTATCCTTAGTATAAACATTTTAATAACTCAGAATCTACTCATTAAAATTTTGACTTACATGCATCAACATTTTCAAGAAAACATTTGCTAAATAATTTGCAGTAAAAAAGGTGGGTTTTCATTTGAAAAATAGAAGTTTGTATCACCACAAGACATTCCTTAAGTACGAGTAGTACAAAAAATATCAGAAATTTTAAAATATAGTCTAGGCATTACTAAAAAATTCTAAAAATCAGAATTTCAATAAATGTACTATTAATAGGGAAATGTGGGTGAACATACCTAAAAAAATCACTCTATATAAATAAGTTTGAGAATTGCAGATATATTAATCCATACAGTAATGACTTGACTTACGACTATAAAAAAACTTATAAGCTAAATCCATATTTTATACTATTTCATAAATAATTTATTGTGTTGTTAACAAAATCTTATTACACTCTTAATATTAAAATAGAGTTAAGTCCACAAAACGATTACTACAATAATTGAGGGATGGAAATTAAAAACGTACTATTGCCAAAATACTAATTTTTCAGGAAGCAATTTTCTGTATCTTAACATTTCCAATAAAAACAAACCATTTACAACCAGACAAATCAATTTGAAAAAAAGGATTTTTTTTTAACTTATTTAATAATATATTATTTATATTTAAAACGATTCAAATGTGTTAAATATTCTAGAGTTATATTTTTAATTTAATTTAAAACTTAACTAACATTTTTAAAATTAAATGTTAGTACGTTTTGGAATAACATTTTTACTTCCCTATATATAGGTATATGTACAACACTGTAAAAGTACGTTTTGGCATAATACAAAAAAAGTACGTTTTGATATAGTTAATGATTTGTTCCTATTCTTTTAACGTGGGCAATAGTACGTTTTGGCGTAAAATTTTTTGATTTTCTAAATATCATTTTTATGTATGGAAAGGTTCATTTTGGATTAACCAGTCATTTCGAATAGTAAATTTTAACAGGAAATAGTACGTTTTGATCTATTCTGACGGCGCCAATCAATGTATCGATATTTGTTCCATAAGAATCGATACCTAACTCGATTTTATCAATTTTGGCAATAGTATGTTTTAGATTTCCACCCCTCAATTATTCTTATTGCAGAAAATTATTTAAGTGTTTGAATTGTAAGCACGGGAATGAACTGAGGAGATTGGAATTTGAATATCTAGATATAATGATCCCAACTATTCATATAATTGTATTACTTACACATAAAGTCCAAACTAAGGCAGTCAAATTGACATGTTTTGGTGTGAACATATGTAACTCTTGTAGACATACTGTAGATTCTGCTTGAACTAATGGATCTTCATGATCTTGCATAATAGCGCATGCACACAAAAAAGATGAGCGGGCAGTTGTAATTGATGCTGAATTACCTAAATATAAACATAATAAATAAATAAGTAATACTTAGTGATAAATATATGCAATAAAAGAGGATAAGTTATCATTGCTTAAAATATCTGCAAGATATAATAATATCTTAACAAATAAATTACTAAGTAAATTTATAGTTAAGTAATCAGGCCTTAAAAAGTTTAGTTAGTTTTAAGCTTGATTAAGTGTCAAATGGATGGAAGGATGGATCTTGTAATGAGAGTCACCTAGGAATGGTAAAAATTAGACCTTTCAAAATGTAATATTGAAATTAGTTGATTTTACAGAAAATAGTTTGGAAAACATTTTATTATCTTTAAAAAGAAATATGGGTCAGCAAATTGTTTTAATATAAAGCATATGAAACTATTAAAAATAAATGACATATGTCTAAAACCAATTTATACTATGTAATATATTGAAAAAGTCTGGTTTTTGTAATGTTCTACATGTGAAAGACGAATGACGAAAATCTTGATGGATATCAACTTAAGTATTAAAAGATTGTGTCTGTTTGGAAATCTTATTTTTTTATTTTTTTTTTCCAATATACATTAATATTTAATACATTATAAATTATTTTATTTTATAATTTAGTTATAAAAACCTTGTAATTCTGGTCCAATGGTAGTGATTAAAGACGAGATCAATTTTCCAATACACTGATGAACATCAGCATGATAATGAGGAACTATCAACAGAAGTTTTAAGGCCAACGATAGTGAAGGTTCTATATAACCTCTAAACATTGGCCCCCCTGAATTTGCTATAAGTGATAATGCATGTAGAGACCAAACCTAACAAATTAAAAAAAAATAATTATAGAAATAAATTTTAAATCTATTTATTATTCATTATTTTATTTTTTATTTATTTTTTTTAATACTTGAACGATTGGAGATGTGGTATCTTGAGCTAATGCAAGCAAAATGCTAACACTAGTATTCAAATGGTGTGATGATCCCATACCACCAACATGTCTATGTAAGTATCCAAGAGCTAAAGAATGTCCAGTTCGACTAGGGACATCTCTAGCACAACGGAGACGATCAAAACTAGTTTGAGCAAGCATTGCAGTGAATCTTGAATCCGAAACTGCTTGAGCCATTCGTCCAACACTCTCAGCAGCAGCCACTCGTAGAATGGTATTACCATTTGTTAATGCATTCTAAAATTAAATTAAATTTAAGAACCATAGTGAGAAATATAAATTAATTATTAACATAACGAAACAAAACTGAACACAATATACAATTTTTATAATAGTATAGTAATTTATTCAGAAAAATAAAGTATATTACTGTAATCAGAGTAGCAGTAGTTGTTTTAATTTCTTCGTGACCAATTGTTGATTTGGTGTCTGAAAGTGCTTTAAGACCAGCTAATAGTGAAGCAAAAATGTTGGTTGAAATAGCATCACACCGGCATGACTTTGAGTATTTTATTTGATCAGTGAAATGGTCTATCATTTGAATTCTGTGTTTGTTGGTCACACGAGGAAATATTAAGCCAAATAGAGTAACAGATGCATCAATTACAGATACCTCCAGTGGTAAAGGACTTGGTATGTTATCATCCTAGATAATATTTACTTTAATTAAGTATAATATATTATACTGAATATTTTCCAAAGGAAAATTTTTGTTTTTTACAGAGTATAAAATTAGTTGTACATACAGTCGAAAATATATAAGATAAATATATAATTTGAGAATAGCCCAGAACCCCAAGTACAAATATATAAATATAATATTTATCAAAAAAAATAAAAATTTAAAAGCTTTAGAGCCAAGACTTGCATATTGTTTAACTATTTTAGAAATTCAAACCAATGACAAAAAAATTATCAGGGTTAGCCCGAGTTAGCTTGCAAAAAAATTGTTATAGCTTTAACATTTAAATAAAGTATATAAGATAAAAATTGTAAAGTAATAAATAAAAGTAATATATAAATTGAAATGCAAATTGTGATCAAAAGAAAAAATTTTATGATTATCAAAACAGTTGGTACTTGGTTAACATATCTCATCTTTTTTTTATGTGAAAAATGTTGTCTATGTATTAAAACAAAGTTTTTGTGAAAAGTAGGTAATGTAAATAAAACCTAATTATTAATTATTATTAATTTATCTAATACTTACTTTAGATACTGAGAGATAAAGATATCTAGGATCATTGTCTAAAGCACCTGATCCTATGGCATTATTTTGTATCAGCTGAAAAAAAATATGATACGCTTAATGTTATGAATTAATACAATCATATATTTTTATATTATAGATAACTTTCGGTATCGTGGCCATTGGGAGATTCATTTTTAGGATATAAGACAATTTTTTTAATTTTTTTTATTCAGTTAAGTAACAATTTAAAAATAGCCTGAATTTTTTATTTTAATTGCCAATGGAAGAAGAAAAATAAATTTACATTTGTTTGAAAATATTATGAATAATGGTATAAATAACTAAATAATCAAGAATACCTATGGAGTATTGATTGTATAATGAAGCATTTTATCACAGTAAAAACATTATAGACTATGGTAGAAGCTGATTTACATTGTATTTATTTTTTTATTTACTCATCATCAACTGTAAAAATAACCTTTTTCAAACTTACAAGACTTGCCAGTTAATTTCAGTTTATTTGTAGTCTTATCAAATATCCTTGTTTTAACCGAACACTGTTTAGAATAGCTATTTATATAAAATAATTTATTATTGCTTTCAAATTAATTATAATAGAATACTACCATGAACTGTATTTTTTTATTAATTTGGCTATAATCAATGTATTGGGTAGAAAAAGTATTTCAAAGCATTCATGTAGGTCAATATAGAGATTGTAAGTTTCCCCTAGTTGAAATTTCAGACGGTCACAACAGATTAAATTAATTAGATCCTGTGATTAAGATACATATATACCATTTTCAAAATATACTAAGTATAGGTTTTTAATTGCTTACATATAACTCGTTTATTTAACTTTTATTCAAAAAATTAATATATATTTATACACAAGCACATTTTTGCTGTACCAATAACTCCACTTGTATACATATAGGGGAAAAATGAATACATAATTAGAAAGGATTTGTCAAGAGATATACAAAAAAATTAATTTTACAAATATGTTGCTGTTATAACAGGTAAAATACAAAAATAGGAATACAGCAGTGGGTCGATCTGTCCAATAAATTCAAATTTAAAAATGTTTCTGGTCGAAGTCTGTTAATATGAAATATAAAGATCAGTAACCTATCCAATTTATGGAATAAAAGAAAATAATAGTTAATAATTGTTTGTTATTCAAAAACACAGCTAAAGGTAACGCCTGTATGTTTGTAGCTTATAGACTCAAAACTAAAAAAAAAAAAAAAAAATGTTTTTTCCATATATAATCACACAAACCGATTCATACAAATAAAAAGAAAAAAAGCACTAACGCCAATACCAATCTTAGTGTGCGGTAAGAAATGCAATATTTTAGAGTGTTGATTTTACAATTAAAACAGTTACTCTGGTCGAATTTTAACTAATGGACGATACTAGTAATAATAATTACTTTATTTTAGTTGTAGAATAACACATTGAATAATATTACATACATATTTTTTCATGACAACTTACATAATCATATTCAACTTTTCTTGAACAATCCACCTTATTTATAAGCAGCAATTTAAAAACCAAAAAATAAGTTAATTGAAACCAAAGATAACTAATATGAAAATAATAAATGTCATACAAGATGTATAACTAGCCAACATAACTTTTATTGTTTACTACATAATATAATATTATAAATAATCCATTACCTGATCTTCAATTGTCTGATGATGTGAATGTTGAACAGGACATATTCCCAATAATATTCCTTCCTCGTTTTTACAAACATATCTCAATTTTGATGTTACAGTATTAGCAGGATTTTCTGCCAATGTAAATTCTGAGACTAACAGTCTTAAAATATGTGTAAATGAAGCTGCAATTATATAATTTTGTTAATTTAGCATTGAGATGAATTTTTCCCAACTAAGCAGAAATGTCGAAAAAACCAATATATTTGTTTTGAGAAAAATGCATATATGTATTTTTAATTTTATTATTAGTTATTCTAATTAATTTAGTATAAAACCTATCTACCTGTATAGTTTTATGACAAGGAAATGCAATATTAGATTTAATTTTACCTTTAAGTGTAGTTCCAAGAACATCTAATACCCTATCATTGTTTTTTTAAAACCTAATATGCTTACAAAGAATAGCTTACATATTTAAATTCGTAAACCATTACTGTTTGTTAAAAAAAATTTAAACACATTTTCTATTTTTGTATCTTCATTTTCAGAACTAATATTAATTTTTGAACTATCACAAGTGCAATGTGTAAACGATCTTCTGTCAAATATTCCCATTGAATCTATATTATAATATACATTTTATCATATTATTATTTATATTAAATAAATTTATAGTAAAATGCTCTATTCATTTTCTTACTAGGTGTGAATGAAATCGCATTGATCACCGACCCGTAAATAAACTCTTCTTGAGAATCCATAACTTAAATTTTAAATTTTTTTTAAATAAAAGTTTAATAAAATAATATAATAATAATATAACCTTCAAAAATAATAAACTTTCTGAACTTAAATAATGAAGATAATAAACTATAGACTTAATTATAACTCTTATTTCACTATTTATTAATTCACTCTTATTTTTAAACTAACAAAATTAAACGTGAACTGAGTGTAAATTTGTTATGTTAAGCACTTGTAAGACAAGGACTACAAATGTGTAAGTAACGTCCTCTTAAGCAAAAACACTGTATCTATAAAAACATATTTACTGCGTTCTTACTTAGTACAACTACTTTTTTTGTTACTTACAACATTTAGAAAGAACAATATTGTGTTTATAGTCTATTTAATATTCAAGGGTATATTTGTTCACAAAAAATGTGTGAAATTGGTATACTTATCAGATGCAATATCTAACTCATTTGGTACTTTTGCTTAGCAAGGTAAAATTCTATAAGGAAACTTTAGAAACACACTAAACCTCCTATAAAACATAGTTGAAAATATTAAAAGAACTAAGTTACCTTCAAAATCTTGAGCAGGAATCAGTGATAAAGTTTCATATAATCGCAATCTGACTAATTCTATTGGAGCTTTTAAGTGTTGACCATAGCTTTTAACAACTGAATTCATACTAAAAATATATTACATTATTCAATCAATATATTTATTACTTTTACGTGTTTTAATAGAAAAACAAAACAAAATAATATAAATATTTACTTAATTAGCATTGCAAGAGCAGATTCAATTGGAACTAATAATCTTTTAATTTTCTCTTCAGTGACTAGCTCATTACAGTTGAATAAGAAACTGTAAATAGATGCAAGAGCTCCAGCTCGGCCTTCCAAAATCAACTATATTATTTAAAATAAAGTAAATATCAGTTATAATATAATTATTATTAAGTAATGTTTTTAATTAGTAATCCTTACCTTCCAAGTAAATAAATCTCCTCTAGCTTTTTCAGATTCAAGTTCTTTAGATGATCGTGGAAAAGAATTTCTCCATAAGAGAAGCATGCGTGGTAAAAGTCCTCGGACAACGCTAACTCCTATATGTATATGAATAAATAATTATTATCATTAATTATTTTAAAAAAGCTTTTAAAAATATATATATTACCTAATGTCATCACGCCACCAATTAACAACCATCCAGCTTTAGTTCTACTATGTGATAGCCTACTGTTTTGACTAGCAGTTCTCAGTAAATCTTCAGCAGTATTAAAGATTATCTATTAATTAAACATAAATCACATATAATAATTTGATTATAAAATATAAGATATAATAATATAAAAACTAACTTTTCCTCGCATATGAGGGATGCCCAAAGGTGAGACTTTAACACTTCCAAGTATACCAATAAGTACAGAACTATAACCAAGAATTATTTCTGGTGAAGCTCCTGAACTTTCAATATTCTCAATACATCTAATAAACAATAACTATTTATAATTGAACTTATTTTATTAAAAAAAATAAAATATAAAATATACCGATCAATTAAAGGAGTGCATTGGCTTGGTAGGGCAATACAAACACACCGTATACACCATGCAGCTGATAATCGAACTGCCGGACTTGGATGTACCATAACAGATAAAGCTGTCTCAATAACATCTAAAGAAAAAGAATGAATAAAAAGTGTACAAATAAATAACACACAAATTAAATTTACTGCATGTGTTATCCGATATAAGATTGTTTGCCATTGTGCCCATGTTAAGCAGTAAACAGCCCATTTCTTGCAATGCACAAACTAAAAAGTTTTGACCAAATATGGTCTCTTGGTTAAAATCTTTAGCGTTTTCTGGACTAAAATCTAAAATAGCATAAAATCTCATAAATTTAGCCAATTTTAATTAAATATTTATTTTACCAATTGAACTCATTTGTTTCTTTACAATTAGGGCCAATTCTTTGCACGCAGAAGATTGTGCCTTTTCACTTAACATTTGTCCAAGAACACTACGTAATATAAAGCTAATACACTTTCTAGAATAAATAGCATCAATACGAGAAGATGCTGATTTTGGATTTGAAACTAAATCTAAAATATGTCGCATGAAAGTATTTAAATTTTTTTCCAGCCAAGTAACATCCAACGAATGAACAAATTCCACATAAGTCTAAATATAAAAAAAAAGTATAATACTTATAATCTATTTAAATTTATTAACACAAAAACTTACATAAGTAACACCAACTCTAACTTCTCGATGACTACCTGTAGTTCCTTTTATAATTTCTCCTGTTCCTTTAAGAAATCCAGTTCCACCTCTTAAAAAACCATTCATTAATATGGTTAATGAATCTTCTAATGTAATACATTTTGTTGACTTTGACATTTGAACTAAAAACAATATTTTTATTACTTATTTTTTTTTTTAATTTGAGAAGAAAATATTTTCTCATAGTTTTATACCTGAATGAGGTTCTTTGTTTTGGATTTGTGTAGAAGCAATTAAAAAGCCTAAAAATTTTGCTACAGAACATCTTACTTCATAGTTTGCATTCTCAAATGCTCGGAAACATAATGTAGCTACATTTTCTAAATCTGAAGTGTATAAAAAACTGGAATGTTTTATCATTTCAAATAAACACTAAACAGAAGAAACAATGATAATTTATTACAAAAATAAAATAAAAATGTGTGTTACTTTGGCAGTAGCAGTTCGAACAGCCATTACTCGATCGGTTAGAGAATGTTTAATAGCCTTGTAAATATCTTTATGCATATGGCCCATAACATTTCCCATTCCACAGCAAATCTAATAATAAATAGAAAAAACATGAATAATTGTAATTGATTTAATTAATTTTTGTAAAATCAATTACCTTTTCTAATGTTATAATTATCTCTACTCTGATTTGGGATTCTGCATTCTTAAGACATTTTATTAAAATAGTCACAGTTTCTTCATAAGATCGTCCCATCATTCGTCCCAAATTTTTGTACATAAATCCCATACAAGTAACTGCAGCTCTAAAGAAATTATTTTTTCAGTAATCAAACCAATACAGTAAAATCAATGTTAAGTGCATATTATTCATCTCGAATGCATGTAGAAATTGAAATAGCATACAAATATTACTAAATATATTTTATCAAATAAGTCAACCTAAGATATTTTATATTAAATTTGTATTGCTATTAGTCATGATAGAATAAACAGGGGAATAAACTAAGCATGATGCAGACATTTGTGATACGCATCCTCCTCACCCGCCGATCATCTCTCTGACAAAAAAATGGCGCTGGTCTTTCACAGTTTTTCAATTTTTTGTTTTGATAATATTATGTAAACTAATGAAAAATGGTGAAAGATCATCGCCATCTTTACCAGACAAAATACAAAAATTGGTTCATTGCCATCATACCTAGTTTATTATATCATGCTATTAGAAATTTATTTTACTATTATGGTAATATGGTAGGTTGATTTATATTTTGGGGATAACATAGCATCAAATATATTATAATATTATAATTTAATGTTTTGAGTTTTAGTATGAAACACTTATGAGGTACATTTTACTACATTTTTCAAGCCTTAGCTATAAAAATTGAACGTTTTATAAACCTTTTACAACAAAATTATTTGTAAAATTTTCTTGATTTTGTAAGAATTTGAAACTTCAATGCTAATAAATTTAATTTAATAAAATTATAGTTTATTGTACGAATTATAATGTCAAATAAATAGATATGTCAGCAACAATACCAAGTTTTGATCTAACTGGCACATCCCACCGTCCCCAATTATAGTCGTGCTTTGCCTCATTTCATTGGCTGTTAAATTATCCACCAAAAAACAATCTCACATTATTATATTATACATAAATATTATCAAATACTATGCCAATGAGAAGAGGAGAACTAGGCGTATAGATGGGATGTGGAGTGGTTGGCGAACATGGTGTGTATCACAAAGTGACTGACATACCTATTTGCTTTGTCATGCTAATTAGTATATTATGTACATTTGTAATATTAAATATAAACAACAAACATTTTTTTTTGTAAAAAATGTTGCTTTATTGGTGGAATTTAAAATCTGTACATAAAACAAAAAATTAAAATAGATAAAAAGAAAATAAAGTTATATTTAAAATAAAAATATTTGAAGTTGAAGTCTAACAGCTGAAAGCGGAATCCTGTATATAAAATTATGCTAATAAATCTTATCAAACTTGAAAAAACTATATTCTGTTGTTTCATTAAATAAATACTGGATAACTGAGCATATAATATGTTTTTTTGTTTTCACTATCTTAAATTTTATAATTAATAATTATTGGTAGGTACATACAACTTTGTAGAAAGGTATGTTAAAGAATCATCTTTAACACGTAACAAATCATTACATTTGTTAACTGTATCAAAAAGAAGAAATGTATCGCCAACATTGAACAAAGTGGACAGGCATTTTGCAATTAACATTCTAGTCGGCGGACCTGGGTTTTTTTGAATTAAGCTTGTTAATTGATCGACCATTTTTTTTTGGCATTCTTTGATATCAACCTAAAATATAATAATTAAAATCTATTAGTATTAATATTTTTATAGTAAAACTAATTTTATTAAAATTGTAAGTAATAAGTCTTTTAAAATGAACACAATGAACACTAGATCAATGCATTAATCACTGAAAAATAATATAATAAATAACTTGTAGATACATACCTACAATCTATTTTAAATAAATTACCTAATTGAATATTTTTAATTTTTATAGATACATTTTTCAAAAATGCAGCAAAGCTCAACAAGGATTCTAAAACAAGTGTTAGTGCTAATACAATATATGAAATAGGATTTTATAAGATAAAAACAATATAATTGTTGTCAACTGACTAGGTAATTAAATATCCAATAGGGTACCTATTGGGGTCATATAAATGAATAAACAAAATGGTACAATATGTTGTGGTTTATTTGGCAAACGATAATATAAGTGATGTAGAAAAGTAATTTACAGCTTATTGTAAAATAAGGTGAAGGTTCTGTATTGGTTTGGTCGTTTGGGTCTGCACAAGTATAGGGAATATATAGTTGACAAACAATCATGAAATTTGTCTGAACATCCCAAAACCCATTTAGTGTGTTGTAAAATGGCAATTAAGAGAAATTAAAGAAAGAAAGAAATTAAGACAATTTTATGTTTCACTAGACCTCAAAAATACTATACCTATACCTAGGTAGGTACTTACTTTCTTGGAAGTCAATAATACTTTATCCAAAAAACGTAGCCATTCAAAGATGAAAACTGGACGCTTAGTTTCTGGTAATTGTCTTAACGCTTCTTCATTTAACAGCAAACTATGGCTTAGCTCCATCGTGAGGGATAAATATGAAATGTTAACTATCTAACAAGGCTTCTAGGCGAACAAAATAATAGCATCGTCAACCGTCATAGGCATAGAACAATATTTTATAATAAATGTTACATTAGTCAGACCTCAGACATGTCACACCAGCCAGTGGCCACAGGCGACAACTCCTCGGCAGGCAACTAGCCAGAATAGGTAACTATTTATTTATATTACTATATTGAGTGCCGAGTGGTAACATATTACACAAAATAACAATAACAATAGGCAGTAACTGGCAAGTACCACACAACTACACAAGTAGTAACTGATAGCATTGAACTGATAGTGCTGTGAATTGTGATTTGTGGAACTGTGAAGTATGAAGCACACAATAATGTGATAGTACCATGTTGGATGGCTATCGTACATTCAGATAAGGCGGGTAACCGAAATACTTCATAATCTGTAAATTGCCTATGCATAATACCTTCAAATAGTTAGTTTTAATAAGCAAATTAATTTGAAACTTTTCTGTTTTACGCAGTACACCTTTTATTTTTGCCATTTTTGTTTTTGATGTATGTAGTAGTTCCGTCTTACACAATACGTCTTAAATATGTACAACATGGCGAAAACTTTTGCGCGGGATAGGACCACTCGGGCATTAGTGATAGCCAAGGCCAGGCACGTTTACAAAAAAAAAAATGTCGGAGGGGTTAGAACCGCCAAACGTGCATGGTCAAGGCCAGAGGGAGGGGGAGCCGATTTTGAGGAATTTTTTTTCAAAATGGGTGTTTTGCAAGGTTGATTTGAAGGTAAAAAGTCGCTCAAACTTCTTATGAAAGTCGTGGTAAAAAATTTCAAATTGCCCGATTTTTCCAAAAATCGTGTTTTTGAATTTAAATTGTTTAAAATAGGTACCAAAAATTTCTGTACAAAAATTGTACCTACCTATTTTATTACTTTATTATTAAATTATGTAATTAATAATTTTGATAATAATTGTTATAATAGGCATATTATATTAGCATTTAGCTATATTATTAAAGAATATTAGAATATTATTAAAGTTATTCGATCTTAAGAATTGTATTGTAAACTGTCCACTGTATGTCTATATACAAATTATACGTAGAGCATATTCATAATAATATACTTGAATTAAATTATAATAATTGAATGAAAACTTGTTAACCTTAACATTTTTAAGCGATGCTAATTTATTAGTAATTACGAAAATTATTATTTTTAATTCTAATAAGTAATAAGATGTCAGTATTAATGCGTACATTATTGTACCTTAATCTATATCAAAAATTAAAATAGGTCTATTAGTCTGAAAAAGCGGTACGTTTGATATTCCTTTAATTAGTATTGTATTTATTCTATTCATTAATAGTTTTTTTTTTTAATACTAAAAATACTAAATTACATAATTTCGTTACTTACATACGCTGTAGTTCGACGGGACAGGGTTTTGATTTATTTTGATACGAATATAAAATATTTAAAAAAACTAAACACTTTAGAAAAATTCTGATTCCACTAACGTTTTCATTACATAATAACACAACACATGCGTACAACAAAAATTATTACAAAATATAAACCTATCTATATCCAATAATATGGTGTGTTTATTGGTTTGAGAGTAAAAACACCTATTATCAATATCGAAGAATATAATTTAATACACAGAGCCTGTTTAAAAGTAAATTTTCGATATATTAATTACTAAATTCAAAAGGTAAAATATCACAAGTTTTAGAACTAATTATAAAAATAAAATATCGAAAATCGACTCATACATATTATCATACTTTGATTCAACTTTGATTATCCTTAATTAATGTTTTTAACTTTTTTATTTTTGTATGTCAAATGATTTATAAGACATTTAGTATAAGAATAAGAATGAAGCATTTATGTGAATGTATAGACAATTATCAATTTGACTTCTTAGCTTTTTTCGTAGGTTTCCAGTGTTACCGATGATTTAGGTAATAATAATTTCGTATTAATATATTTTTTTTTGTAATAATTATCAATTAATAAGTATACTCGTATACTTATTTTAAATTTTTAAAAATTGTTCTTTTTTACCGATTACCGTTTAAATTAGGTAGGTACATAAATACATAATATTATGCATAATAGATAAGTATTAAATAGTTGAATAACTTGTTTTATTTTTATTAATATAGGCATAACAGTATAATCCGATAAAAATATTGTTATTCTGTTATTCATTCATCTTCAATTCTGAAATAAATACGTTTATTAAAACCCCTTGTAAGATATGCATAGGCAATAGAGTAAGCAGTATTTCGGGTACACGTCATATCAGAATTCAAAATTGATAAGTGGTAAATGTACAGGAGCATTCAGCTATCTAGTATCTACTGGTTTTATAATATTAAAATTTAAATTTAAAAATTATAATCTGTAACCTGTGCAAGTATTTTCTGTTTCTCAGTTTGTCATGAAATATTGAACTACTGAAATACTAAACATGACAAATAAGATCTTATTTGTCATGATATTAAAGTCGAAGACATGAACCATTGTACTCAGCTATTTGTAACTACTAATAACTATTAATTACTGCTATAGTATTATTAGCTTTTAAAAAATTATTATGCGACTTGGTGTGTACCTATCAGAGATCTAGAACCGAAAAACTCGTCGATTTTACCTTATACTTAGTATCTATCTATAAAAATTACAAATATGTGTAATCGATCTACAACTATAGACGAAATGTAAGTTTTTATTTTTTATTAATACCATATTTAGTGTAGGTATACCTGTCTAGTATCTATACTCTTAAAAAACATTTTTAAATCTCTTTAGTCAGTACCTAGTTCAACATTATTTGAACTAAAATGATTAAAGTACCTATAACCCATACATTTATTTCTTAATCATTCATAAATAAATATAATATAGTTTTCTGATGTTTTTCTTACTATGCAGTGTTAAAGATCGGCTAAGTATACGACTAATTGAAACCAAGTGGGTCGATAAAGTAGAAAACTTAATTTACTTTGCACTTCAAAAACGAAATGAAGGGGGCCAAGATTCGACTACTGTTAAATTTGAAGAATTGTACCAAGACGTTTCTGCAATGGCTCGTGGTATGTGTTTATAATTATGAATTATTCAAACAGATTTATTTTTGTCTAATATTCAGTAGTACTAACATAATATATTATTTGAAAATGTTTTAAATAGTTATAACTTATAATATATAAGTGATAAATATATATTTTATATGTTTATAATCATAAATCATAATACAATGTTTGCTTATATTTTTGATCATTGGCTAAATTATTATTTAGGTAACAGTCCTACTCAAGTAGTCAATTTTATGATCTTACTGAAAATTGAATCTTTAATTTACTCATAAATTTTACATAACTGTAACAGTGTAGCTATAAAATAATTTTGGAAACATTTTACTGGGAAATCATTGCATTATATTGAATAACATTCTTATGACTTTATAAAATGTTAGATATTAAGATATCCCAAAACATTTAATAACTAATAATTATTTATACTTAATTAAGTATTTTTATTTCAAATTTATAAACAATTAATTTTTTTACATTTAATGTTTTCTTGTTTTTGTATTTCCCGTAATTAATAATTACCTAATGAAAATTTAAAAAAAAAACTTATTTAACACATATTTTACTTTTATTCACCGACTAATTATTAATATATTAATATAAGTATTTAATATTAGTATATATATATATATATCAATGATATTAATTTACTTCCACTGTATTATTTATAAGCCCATGCTATATCTATTATGTTTAAGCTATAAATTGTGCAATACATTTTGTTTTTAATTTTATTTTTAGATGTGTTACCAATTAAATTAGAAGAAGAGTTGCATGAAAAAATGAATGACTTTCTATCATCAAATATTGATGGATGTGATAACCCTTATACTATGAATTTATCGGAGTCTAATTCTCCTAGTGCAGTAAATGTTGATACTGCTTCTGATGGTTCCTCTGATATGTTAAATGATATCCTTGATATTACTTTAGATGTTACTACTAATGAAAAAACAAAAATCCGTTAATATTCATATCACTGATTAAAATTATTGGTTGTACATTGTACAGTATATGACATAAAAAATAATTAATTTTAAAATGTTAAATTTCTAATTAATATTCTGAATCATATTCCTAACGTTTTGAAAAATTATTAAAACTCATTTCTGGCACATCTAAAAGTAATAATATTTGAATATTTGAATTAAAATCGATTTTCTTTTATTATCCAAACAAATTAACATTATCATAATAGACATAATAAGTACTTACTTGCAATAATTGATCTAGGTTCTTAATATTGAATTGGTATTCATTTCATTTAACCAAATATTTTTTTACATTTATAAACTAAATAATAAGGTAACTTTCAGTGGCATAGTGTGGGTTTGAAAATGTTAAGTACTTAAGTCAATGAAGTAGTGGTGGGCTCCATTCCCTACTCTGCACCATTTGGTTTTTATTCATATCATTTTAAACATAGTTTTTACTTAATTTTAAATCATAATAATTATTGGTAGATAAATAACATTACATTTATATACATAATAATTTATAGACCATAAGGGTCTACGAGCGTTCTATGTTTTCTTATTGATATAATCGATAAGAAATATAAATAGTTGTCACTGTAAGTATGCAATTTCTAACCGGCATATTGCTTACATAATAAACATAGTATCTAGATAGTAGGTATCATTATACTATATTACTATGGTGTGGTGGAGACTACTAGATAATCCGTTAAATATTATACTATAAAATACTATGTAATAATAAAAAAAATACTACATTTTTCAACGTTACGCCACTGTATTTTGTTGTAATATTGCTTAGTAATTACTAATGCATTATGTATTAATGTAGACTATTAAAAAATTAAAAATATTTTGAATTGTATAATTATTTTACTAAAAAATGTAAAGTTGTATGAACCATCTACCTAAGTTTACCTTGAAATTTGGAATAGAATTTATGTTTTACAAAAACTAATTTTTAATTTGTATCCTTATGAAAATTTTCTTACTGTAATAATGTTAAAAAATACTCAAAATATTATAAACTGTATAACATCAAATTTTGCTGAACTAGTAAAATCTCTTGAACTTATCTATTATTAATTGTAAATATGGTATTAAGTTCATAAGTTGATTAAACAATTTAGTAACTAGTTATGTTAAAAAGTAAAAATAAAAATTAACTTTTTACATTTTGGCTCTATTTATATAGGTTTTAAATAGTCATAGTCACTATCCGTGATATACTCAGTGAACTGTAACATTTTCCAGGGGCAAGTTACAAATATCCCAAGTATTAATGCATAATAATAATATAACTAATTAGTAATTATATTTCAGTTCATTATATTGAGTATATCATATTAAATTTACTAGACGACTCACTGGCTATCACACATAACACACCCCTCTATTTAAGAAATATCTCAGTGGCAATTGTGTCTGAAGACTGAGATTACCATTCTCCAGTCCACTGTATATACTGATATACCTACGCATTATCAATCATAAGCTGAGTGGATAATTTTTGTCAGGGTATTGCAAGAGAAGGGTATAACACTACTGTTGTCGCAGAATAAGTACCTATACTGTAAGGTAAGTGGAGCGATATGAATGTTTGTGGATGGCTAAAAAAAATTTAAAGTTTAAAGGTATGGCGTATAAAAAAGATTATCCCTCTTCGACACTCAACACCCATAGGCTATAATACTATATAACATACAAATACAGCAAAACCTCTAAATAACGGACACTCTTGGTCTCTAAAATGTTGTCCGCTATTCACAGTGTTCATATTATAGAAAGTTTGTAGTTCGTTCCCAAGAAAACGTCTGCTATCGGTAGTTGTCTGTTGAACGACGTTTCATTGTACACGTAATATTTTATCATGTGGGTGCACATGTATTGTGCATTTGTTTGGTGTTCGTCAATTGCATCGATTTGTCTAGACTAACTATCTGAAATAAATACCTACCTACAACTTTTGCACCAGTGAATTTATCACAAAATGTGTTGACGTTAAAAGTCAGTTTAATTAAATTGTAAAAAAATACCTAGGTACAAATATAGTGAATTTTTTAATTTGTTCAATACAGTATGTCGTTCTCGAGTGTAAACGTTCTAAATTTTCTTAGTTAAATTAAATTATTGAGAATTAGTGTTAAAAAAAATATGTCTTGAGATGAATTCGTCCAAGGTTCAATTATTTCATTTTTTGAAGTAATGGTAACTTACTGACTTCACAAATTATCACATATTTTTCAACTCATATAACGTCCGGTGCGGCGGCTCAATTGACGTATACACTTTTTTGTACCTACCTAAATATCTTCAGGCGCAATTGATGTATAAATGTATAACATTTTTGAATCACATAACTTTTTTTATTTCCGAATTGGCCACCTGGCCACGTGATTATATAATTATAATTATTACTTTTTAAAACATAAAATATATTTAATTAATATGCATACTATGCAATTATGTTATAATATAATATAATAATGATACAAGGCGTATACAATGATTAAAATGAAAGCAATATATAATATTATTGCCAAATTAGAAGATACCGACAAAAATACACTTGCGACAGTAATGTAGGCCTATACAGAGTTCCGTGTATCGTTATAAATTATAATAAAATACTTGAAACCATTCAAACTAATAATATATTAAATACCTACTTATTGGCTATTGTAAATTTGAAAAATAAATAAATAATAATGCACATTTCATATTCTAACAAGGCAGATTCATTAACTACTATTTTTACGGTAGTAACTATTTATGAGAAACCTTATTTAAAATGTACAATCATTAACTATCTATATAAACTAATCATTTTATAATTTTTCAACCAACAAAGTAATATGCAATTTTTCGTGATTTTATAGAATTTTGTTAACATTTGAACTTTCAAACAACAATTATACTTGTGTATCTTTAATATTTTTGAACTGCTGTTCAGGGGTGCCCGCAGAAAATCAGCTCAGTGGGTGCGCAAAGTTTAATTTATGTTATACATACATGATAGGTAGTCACATTTTACATTATTATACATTAATTTTTTGTTCATTAAAAAAATCCCAGTGGGTGCAATGGCACCCACTGGCCCCTCTCTACGGGCGCTTCTGTGCTGTTGTAACAACTTATGAGGAACCTTGTATTAAATGGACAACTTTTAGACCCAGAGAAATTCTTTTTGTTGATATATTTTATAGAAAAGAAATTAAAAATTTCAATCGACTATAAATAACTCAAAAAGATTCAAAATATTTTTAAAATATATATAATATACAGATTATCCGATAAAAATTTTGTGTCATAGGAAAATGGCATACGTAGGTAACAACAACTTACATTATAATTAAGATTTTACAATAAGTATTGATTTTTTAAATTATTTTTTTTATGCATCTTTATTTGAACATAAATTCACAATAATTTTTTATTAGTCAAAATCACGAAATAATTTTTTTATTATTATTATTCAATTCGCTTCAACAACAAATACCTTCGTTATTAGACTTATAGAAGTCTTCTACGGTTTTCTCGATTTCTTGGGCGCTTGTTTCGGTATTATGTGATTCGGCCATTTTCACAGGTAAATTGTATGCGTGTAGGCATATATAGTCAGAATAAATTGTAAGTGAGCCGATTCCGAATTTCGTCCTAGGCCGTCGCCGTTAATTTCAAACAAACATCGTTTATTAGTAGCCAGCAACCAAACAATATCATATTATTATTATTAATCGACCTGCAGCATCGACTGGATTTCGGACCCGTTTATTTTTCGAACACAATATTATATTTTTTTATTATTATTGATATACCATTATCTGTATACTTACGTTATAACGCAGAGGTATAACACTGTAATTGTATTACAATACCTAACCGATGATTTCCATATTTATATGCATTACATATACTGCAGTTGTATACTCGTTTTATACTTTTACTATAATAGGTAAAGTCTTTTAGATTCTGATCGAAGCGATTAATGCGTATTGAGATTTTACGATTAGGTATGTGTGTTTTTGTGTATGTGAAAAGGTATACGGCGTTTTATGGTAGAAAATATGCTTTGTTCTTCAACATTGGGGACGATTTCAGATTGCAAGTTGGATCTAGTTGCGGTACCTACCTTTGAAGGGTGACATTATAATAGTTATTTTCTTAATAGTTGGGAAAAACTTTTTATTAGCATCTTCTATATATTATATAAATATATTAAATGGTATACATTTCAATTAATTTCATATTATAGACATTTTAAATTTTCTAAATTTATTTTTCCTTTAAATTAAGATAAATAAATTTTCACTTGCTTAAAAATTAAAAAAAAAAATCAATAAAATGTTTCACATATTTTTTTTCTTCTACTACTTCTGACATTAAAAATAACTTTTTTTTTATCTCTATTTTTTTAAACACCTTATACACAATTGTTTATAAATAGTTTAATAACAATAGACGTGACTACATATACATATTAACGTAATTATTTATTAAATTATCAATAATTTTATGTAGTTCATCATGTCCCCATGATGCGTTCATATGTCCTGTTTATATTTTATGTGACTTATTAAGGATATCATACATTTCATCATTATATAATTTATATAAATAATATATTTTAATTTCATTATTTTCTGTTCTATGTATCTAATGGAAAAATGCATTAATTAACTCATTATTTACTTTAGCAACGTAGTAGGTAGCGATTCAAATGTCTATACGACTCTGTAGTCTGTTGTTACTTGTTTCTAACGATTTCTTATTTTTTCAATAGTTAGCTTGTATTGCTTTGTAAGCATAGGTACGTCATATGTTATTTTTGTAATTTTCTTCATTATCCAGGTACAGGCATTGGATTTGTATTTAAAATTATAATTTTTTATGCGAAGGTACTAACTTTTTAAATTAAAATTATTTTCAACTATACTCGTTTTTTATCGTGTAATCTTACTAATAAACTTTGAAATTCTATAGTCCGGATTAAAGTCAGTTATACTTCTGAAAAACGCAGTAATAACTAGTGTCTACAATATTGTAAAATCGTTTAGATAATTTTTAAGTGTTGTCATTAATGTGTACTACAGTCATTATTGTACACATCGCGATTTATATAAAAAAAATCTATCTACTATTTGTACAGATCACGCGACGTGTACAAAAATCACTGCAGTACATATATTACGAAATGTACAATTCCGGACATCGGACTTAATAATAATATGTAACATATTATAACTTATATAAGACGGCTTAGTAAAGCAGTAATTGGCGAGATTCTAAAATCTATTTATTATGTAGATTGTGGGTACAATATATATTATGACAGCAAGATAAATCCTTCAAGGCTTCAAAATCTAAGTCACTAATTCGCAAGGCTGGGCATTAACGAGTTAAAAAGTTAATTTGATTTTAACTTTTTAACTTAACTAGTTACTTTTGTCTTTTCATTAACTGAACTGTTAACTTTATTAAATTTCTTTTTTAATTAACGTGAAATTAACGAATTAATTTTTAATTTTAAGAAATAAGTTAAGTTAATTAATTTTTTTATATTTCACTATTTCAGTCTATTTCGTTTTCATGTCAAAAAATATTTACCGTGAATTGTTTTAAGTTAAAAATATATATCATTCGAATCTAATTTATATGCAAGTACTGTATAAAGTATAAATACTATATGGTCTATAATTTAGTTTTGGGTTGGAAAAAAATTAAGTACCTACGCTAGCATTGTATAAACAAATTAACTTTATTTTAACTTAATAAAAAGTTAACAAAAAGGGTGTATTAATTTTTAACTTAGTTGAGTTAACCTATGGTTAAACTAACTTTTAACTTTTTGTTATTGGTGCATATTAACTTAACTGAGTTAAATAAAATCATTAACTTGTCCAGCCTTGATAATTCGAAGCTAATATATATACATCGTGATACAATATTATAATAATTTTAAATTATTTATGTTTCTAGGTTTCTCTAAATTCCATTTATACTGCCCAACACAAACTTATATTGATCTATCATCTAGTCCGGCACGAGCTGAGAATAAAATGACGCATCTCGCTGTATCCGCGAGAGTGTGTGGGTTTGAATTTGTTCGTCTGCAAATTACGATTTCCAGATCAGGATGTGCGATTCATATTAGTTGAAAAAAAACGCGAATGTATAATCCAGAAATAAATAGTTAAAAAAAGGTTTCGCTGACAACCAGTAGCGTGGCGAAGTGAAATTTTTATCGGGCAATTTTTTTTTAGAATGACCTACCTGGTGAGCTACCACCCCTTGACTACTTAATATAATACTTATTATTTACGTTATTATTCTTATTAAATATCATATTCAGATGAAGTCAGTCTTGCACTATAATTTCTCACTAAATCCAGTACTCACCCTCCCGGTATTCACCCCTTTAAAATTATCCGGCAGCTGCCCTTCAAAATCACGGTTAACACGCAACTCCTTACAAGTGCAACAAAAGCTAATTCTAGATCATTTCTAGGAACATATTATGTTGGCTATTTGCGCTCAAAAAAACGGCCAGTTGGAGGGGGTTCAACCTCGTGACGCTCCACCTCTAAATACGCCACCATTCTTAGCTAATCTGCTATAAGCGATAAATCCTAAGTTTTGGAAGGGTGTCTGCCAATCATTATGGCATCGATTGTCGTAAAATCAATAAAGCCTGGATATTTTTTTTATGACACCTCCTTTTTGCCCACTTACGAATTTTAATTTTTTTTTATAGCTGATTCGACAATTTCCAAACTATCATTTATGCGCATATTTTTGATTCTAATGTTGTAATTGTTTATATTAAAATACTAAATTTCACTTGGATGAAAATTAAATCATTTTCCAATGTTTTATTCAGCATTATATTTTGAACTTCCCCAATAGCCATAGCAGTTACAAATATACCAATAGATGGGTGTTTTCGTTCACTGCACCATGGTATAAAAACGTAGGCAGGTATGTATAAATGATAAAACAATAAAATAAGTTTAAAAATATTGATAAATTACCGAAACGTGAAATAGTATGTAAAATAAAATTGGGGGAATTTTAATAAGAATGCAGGGCTGCAATTCAAAAAATGAAAAAAAGTAAACAAATATTTTTTTTAGGTAATTAAGAGTAACTATTTAAATTAGCACAAACAATGCAAAAAACCAGTGATTTTGAATGTCTTTTCCCCCGTGTTGAAATGTTATTATTACAAGAATCCTTTTTAAGAGCCACGCATCTTGAACCATATATTTTTGCATGATCGGACAAAAATATGATTTAATTTTATACACAACAGTAACACTAATTTACTTGACAAATTGGAAATTTGAACAGTATATAAACACTTAACACTTTAGTAACTAAATATACAGATTTCAATTAAATAAATTAGAGAAGATTAAAACTAATAATGATAATATTATATTTAAATAAATATTAATATATTGGTTATAGTGGCACACAACAGTGTTGAATACACCAATAGGTAATGGATAATCCCATTTTTAAAAAGATATTAATAGAAAAAGTGGATTAATCCAGTGTAAGTGTTTGTGATTATTAACATTATATTAAAAAAATTATGATTTTTTTGTATATTTGAATTAAAACAATATTAATTTAAACAATATGCATTCATGTTCTTGTGTTTGAATAATAACGAATTTAATGTTTAAATGTTTTAAATAAATGACTAAAAGATATTTTTCATTTATTTTACTGTAATATTACTGTAAATCAAAGAAATATACAATTAATGAAAAAAAATCTTAAATGTACAATATCTCAATTACTATATTAACCTGCATCCATCGGTTATAATTCTGGTCTGAGGTCTTCTGTAGATTAGACACTAACTGTAGTACTGTTGGTAGATTGTTTAAGAAAACTTATTTTTAATTTTTAAGTTTACAAAATCTTGAGAGATAAAAATGTAGATATTGTAGACAAGGAAAAGTGGATTTATCCAACAGTGTAAGTGTTTGTGAATATTAACATTATATTTTACAAATTATAATTTACTTTTATATTTTCTTTGTATATTCATATAATTGTTTTTGAAATAAGACGATTAATAATTAATTTATACAATATTATGCATTGTTCTTATGTTTTAATAATAATGATTGATGAATTTAATGTTTAGATGTTTTAAACAAAGTCTAAAAGATATTTTTAATTAACTTTTCTGTAATTAGTATAAATCAAAAAAATAAATAATTTCAGTTAAAAAAAAAATGTCATCATCAACGTATAAATTAAACATTTATAATTGTTTATCGAATATTGTTTTGACATTCTGGTTACAGTAATTATATTAAAAAAAAATAAACGTACAATATCTCATATAACTATATAAATCAGCATACTTTGATTATATTTCTACTCTGAGATCTTCTGTAAATTAGACACTCTTTGTAGTCCTGTTGGCAGACTGTTTTAAAAAACCTATTCTAATTGTTTAAGTTTACAGAACCTTGAGTGATTAAAATGTCATCATTTATGTCTTGCAAACATAAACTGTGCTCGTTGCATAAGTGCAACAAAGCAACAAATATGACGGATACATTTATATTTTTTTTCATATTTTCTGACAAAAATTTTGGCAATTCTTCTATTAAATATGAAAATAAAACATTTGTTGTCTCACCATCTGGTTTAATAACATACATAATATATTTTTTAAGTTCTTGCATATCTATGTATCCAGAATTACAAGTGGGATTGTATTCCTTAAAAGTAAAAACATTTAATTAATGACTTTTGTTCAGTAAAATAGTTTTTAAATAATTTACTTCATAACCATCATCTGGTGTATTTTGTTGGTTCAATGCTATGGTTAAATTGTTGTCATTATTTATTTCAGTCATTTCATCATCCTCATTTCCATGCTCAGAATAATGATCAGTGTCCATGACATTGTTGTCAATATAGTCTGTATTCTCTACTGGAACTTCATCTAGCTAAACATAGTTGAATATTGATTAAAATGTTTTAAAATGTAAATATAAATAATATTTTTTTGCATACTAATAATCTGTCTTTTAAAATATCTTGTTCTGGAAACAAAAACAATGTGTTTGGTTTTGTATTCATATTTAATTCCTTAAATTCACGTTTATACCAGTTAGGAACCATGCTGATGTACTTGCAATTTTCTAATCTTTAATGAACAAAAAATTTTAAGTTTTAGTTATTTACTATTATAATTTTCAATAAGTACTAACTGTCTGATAGGTGTAGTATTCCATTGGTGAGATAAAGGAATTAAGTTATTACTTTGTTCCCATTTATTATAATTACAATGGTTTTTACCATAATTCAAATTTATATTTTTTAATGTTGTAGTCATATCTGAATAAAAATCAACCTTAAATTTAATAGCCCTTGAATTGCTACATTTATATTCAGGAACACAAGTTTCGGAATGTGTTTGAGCTACACGTGATTTAATAAGCATTGCTTTTTGTTTACCTAATTACAATAAACACACATAATTAAAAAATAATGAACAATATACACTATAAAAAAATATTACTGTCAGTTTTCATCATTTGGAACTTCTCTTTCCAATGATTGGGAGATTTAAAGTTACGTATTTTTTGACGATCAAAGAATGTATAATCACTGCTATTTTTTAAATCTAGCAATGATAATGCCTGAGATAAAGAATCTGTATAAAACAATAATGTCTTAATAAACAACGAAAAATTTTATTTTTTTAAATAAATATAACAGTAATACAACTCACTTAAATTTTCTAGTTTACCAAATCGATTACTATTCTGATTAGATGGTCCTGGACTTGTATGTACTATTATTTCTGAACTTGGTTTGTTAAAATCTTCATCCATTGAATCATCAGTTTCTTCAGAATTGTTAGCACAAAATGCAGATGTTTCTTGACTAAAATGTGTTTGAATATTATCTAATTTGTTTGTGTCAATGTCATCATCACAATTCGTACTTTTATCACGTTCAGCAATAAATTTATGAAATGGCGGACAAATTTTTGCGTTTTTGATTAAAACTATATTGCAAATAAGAAATAAACAATTTAACAACTTATTAGACATAGTAAAAATATTTATTTTTAGATTTTGAGCAGAGCAATGAATGTAATGATTTTACAGTGCTGATTATTTTTTTCTTGTGTGTGAAGCTTTTTATAGTACCTAAAATGCATCAATATTCAACTTTGAGAATGGTTTCTGGTAGTTAATAGTATTTGCTTGTGTATGGAAGAGTTAATAGTAAAGAACTCCAAGTACTTTTTAAAATAATTGAATTCTTCATCAAATATTTATATTAGCATTTTCAAAAGCCGATGTACATTTAAAAATATTTTGGCTCTTTTTATACTTTTTTTTTCGCTTAAGTGGGTATGATATAATTCATTTTAGTTTGTGAATAAAAAATCTTGGAAATTTAATGCACCATTCCTTGTAAATTATTGTTTTTAGAGCAATTAAAAATATTCAAATTGTAAATATTCTACATTACTGTGTAGGGTGTCCTACACTTGCTAAACTCAATGGTACTTGACACCTTCTGGCTTCCATACAGCAGAGTGGTGACCTCTTTGGTTTTATATTTATAATAATGAAACTTATGTATATAATATTAAAAAAGGTGGGTAAGTGGATGTCGCTTTGCTGTAGAGTAGGGTACAAATGGGTCACTGTATAATGGATTGTATTAAGTTTGAATTCAATGATATAATATCATTGTATAAGAAAAACGGTCAGTCAGTTTATGATATATTACTAAGTATATAATTATGATATTATTTTGAATTACGTAATTTATATATAACTTATTTACGTGGAACCTTGTTTTAAATTTTCAATCCTTAGCTATAAAAGTTAGACATTTTATAAATTTTTAACTAGAAACATTTTAAATTCCATAGATTTTGTTAAAAATTGAACTTTAAATGCTTATAAAAATTTAATTTTAATTTCTTATGGACTTTTTTTTTTTTTTTGATTAAAGTAGACAAACTTATGAAGAATCTTGTATTGCATTTTAAAATCTTAGATTTAAAAAATAAACATTTTAATGTATTTCTAACTCAAAATATTTTTTGTGATTTTTATGCCTTTTGTCAAAATTCGAACTTAAATGCTTCTAAAAAAAATTGTGACTGGATTTTTAATGTTTTAAAATGTCATTTTAACAATAGATTAAGAGCCTTGTATTACGATTTAAAGCTTTTTTACCCAACAAATAAAATTTTATTGACATTCATAGAAAAAAAAACAAAAAATATTTAAAATTAATAATGTCCGAAAACAGCTCAAAACCAGTCAAAATATTTTGAATATTTTATGATGTATAGAAAATGTGAATATTAAAAACCAATGAAAATGTCATGTGTATACGTTAATTTGCTTTAGAGTTACACCAAAAACCAAAATCAATTTTGTTGAAAACCGATTTTGGGTAAAAATTACCGTATTTCTTTAATTTTTATGTTGTTTTTTCCAGCGCCTTAGAAAACTATTGGGAATTTTAAATGCACTAAATGCACCAACTAGATTCACTTTCTCATCAAACAAGATACTGTTGAAGAAAATCAAAGCAGTTTAAATGTCCCAAACACACAGCCAAAAAAAAAAATTAAAAACATACATCATTGTAACATCAATACATTCATTACTCCGCTCAGAATCTAAAACAAATTTAAATGAAGTAGAAATAAGATAGAGGAATTTGGGTGTCATAACATTATAAAGCAATGATAAATTATTACTTTTAAAACATTTTGTTATAGTACATGCAAAAACTTAATTAAACTTCTTCCCTTGACCACCTCAGTAGTACCAATTATTCAAATCTTAAGTAACATTGATTGATGATGATTACTAATTATTAATATTTATGAATGTTAATTGCTTATTATTTTATGATTTGAAACATAAATCAAGACATTGATTTGGAGTAAATAGTATTTCTTTTACATGCATAAAATAATGTTATATAATACTTATTTCCAATGTGTAATATAATATTAAATAATTTTAATAATAACATTAGATGGAAGTGGAAAATTTTTTATGAATAACAATTTATTATTTTAGACATTTCCAACACCAATATAATTATTTTTGTTTTTATATATACAATTTAAAACTAGGTATATTACCTTATATTTTCCAACCGAGCATTCAAGCTCATGGTTAAGAAGGCAATACCTTTAACAAAAGTAAAATTTGTCTACTCTACCTCAAATATTACATTTTTTATACATCACAGTGACTGCACCTATTATAACTAAGTCTACTTTTCTGATATTTTTGACCGTTTATGACTGTATGCCATCCATCCCCACTTGACTTTGGATAGAATAATGTTTTTAAATATGTTACCATATCAATGTAACGTAAAAGTAATATATTATTATACTTACGACTTAAATTTTCCATTTTATAATATGTTTCTTGTTGATTTTCATTCACTTTTGGAACATTTTTGGAAACATTGTATTCTGGCCAATAAGCATCATTAGAATACCTATTCATCAATATTCTTGAAGGTTTTGCATAGTCAATCATATCATTGTCAAAATTAACATTAAAAAAATGTTTACTTGGTAGCATTTGTTTGTCTTTAGAGCGTAACTTGTCTGCTGTTGTTAACATTAGTTTTTTCTAAAATTAAAAAAAAATCATATTAATAAAACTACTAGTTATTTGAATGATAAATATTCAAAATATACTCTAGATTTTTGTTTTGTTTTTGTCTCATTCTCTATAACAAGCTTTTTGTTTTTGGTTTCTGCCACAAATTCTTTAACTAATTTATTACCAGTATTCAGAATATCATCAACTCTACATGAGTATACCTTACTAATGGCATCAAATGTATTACTGATTTCCTTTATTTATGACAAAAAAAAAAAAAAAACAATCATATTATATAATTAAAAAAATACTACAATAATTATGTTTATTAAGTATCAAATTTACCAAAATATCCGTTTCTTTAGATCTCTTTACCATTTGTCGTACACAACTGATTAAATCTATATCAAATGCATTATCTACATTGATTTTCTAAACAAAAATGTCTATTGTCAATTTGTATTGCAAAATATTAAGTAAAATAAAATCTTACATTTTCCAAGTACAACGAATTATACATATTAACTTTAGTATTCAAGTCCCCAATGGATAAATTATTAAGGTATCGTTCTTTATTGTCATCCTCAAAACAAACTTCTTGGTTCAATATAGCTTTAAATGAAGTTATACCATAATTTATGTCTCCTTGAAAATTCTTTTCTTGTTTGGATAATTTTTTTTTTGATGCATTGTTCATCTAAAAATGATCCATAAATATGATATTTGTCTATTGTATAAAAAATTACACATACCACATAGCATGTTTTAGCATTTACATAAAATAACATGTTAAATAAGCTTCATTTTTATAAATTAAATTATTGATATTTTTAATTAACTTAATAATTATCATCTAAAATAATATACCTATTTTTCAATACTTAATTATTTTTTAGATAGCATATAATTTACTTTTATTCATTATAGTTTAAATCAAACTACCTAATTAACCAAATTATGCACATTCTTCTATCTTATATATTTGCTTGTACTTTAAATATTAAGTTGATATGAATATGGCATTTGATGTTTCCATTTTCACAAACTCACTGTTCAAATTAGTAAAACGTTGTGTGAAGAAGTGATTTGGGGAGTGCTTAAGCAACCCTGAATATTTCACCCAAGGCACTAATTATTAAATAAAAACCCCAATGGATTGTAAGTTTTCGATATTTTTTTGTTTGTGGTATTCTGTATGTGATTAATTATATCAACTAAAGTATTTAGTTTTTGAAGCTTTACTATACTTTGTTCAAAGAGATAACGCACAGGTTTTGAACATGTAGACTGAGGACCAAAAGCTTGCCAAGGCTCTGGTTCCCCCTCCAAGAACCCTAATTGCGACCAACACCATATTATGAAAGCACCACATGCGCAACCAATTCTCTCCGACCACCGACAGTAAATTATGGTCATCGGCCGGTGGCAGGTGTGGACTTGCGCAGACCAAACTGATTTTTGTCGAGTGGCCTGTGCGTTTTCTTGTTGAACAGAGTATAACATAAAATTCTAATATCAAAACCACAAAGCTAATGATAAATTACTAAATTAGCATTAATGAAAATTGCCAATGATCTGAAAAAAACAAAAACTCTGTTTTTCTACCAAAAAGGAACCGGCTGTATGGGAATCATTCACTTTTTTATTGTTTTCTATATACATAATGTTCGACTAGGGGGTAGAAGGAGTATCACAACTAATTTTTCAGAAATGTTAGAATACCCCTACTATTATTTTTAAGGGCAACGTATGGGACACTTCATTATTCTGCATTTTTATCAAAAGATAGGTACCATCATAATATATCATTCTGTCTTATGGATTATTTCATAATCACGGATCAATAAACTATTTAATATTAACTAATTATATAATATATATAATTACCTATGCCTTATATTAACTTGTATTTTTTTTTTTATTTATTATTTATAAATATTTTTATATGATTTAAAGTGGGATAGAAGGGGATGTGTGGGCATAGCCCCCATGGCTCAAAAACGTTTAACAAGTTTAACAAGTGATGGGCACTCTATTATAAAAGTACCCCTGAAACCAAAAGTCTGCGCACTCTTATGTACTTTGTAATATCTAAATTATTTTAATAATTATATCTTCTAAGTAAATTGAGTAATAAATTATCCTTACACCCTAAGAACAGAAAGTTTCAGAACGAGTAATTCCAAAGATTAACTTTGCAAAAAGTAATATAAGTAGGTAATCATAAAAATATCTTATATTGACATCTTCATAAGCGATAAGCAAATAAAGTAACTGCAAAAATTATTTTACTGTAGGTAGATGTAAATCGAACAACTACTAACAATAATATGAATAGGTATATAATATATATAATTGTATTAATTTATCAAGACAACCATTACTCACACTATTATTTTGATCTTGAGAGTCCATGTTATTTAATATTGTATAAAAATAACAATATAGGTAATTATGTTATGATGGTAAGTATATATTATACCGCAGTCACACAAGGCACTTGCAATGCAATATTGCAGAGCGCAGGCTGACGGCACAGCAGCACCGGTCACCGCAGAGTCACCGACCACACTGACGTCTGAACACTTTTCAGGCTTCCAAAGTTCCAACTGGCAAGAAGGCGAGTGTCCGACACCGTCGGACTGTGGTAAAACCATAGAAATACAAAATAGGTTTACTCAGGACGGACTCGCAGTCTCAAAAAAAAAAACGTGGATAGCCGGCCAAGATAATATCACAGATAATCTGTAATCATATTATTATACTAAACACATAGACATATTGTATTATATAACTATGACTAAACACAAGTCACAACTCGCAACCATGTTATAAAACATTGAAATTGAAATTGAATTGAATTTAATTTAAAATTGTGAAATTTACTTGGCCATTTGAACACGATGAGCCGAGCGCGCCGAACGATTATGATATTAAGGTAGAGGTAGGTCGGTCGCGAACGAACGAATCAAAATGACCGAATCAGTCTTGTGACCGTATCTAACATCTAAATGATTCGGCCATATGGTTTTTAGATCTTTCGGTTCTCAGTACATGGGGTGTATCACTTATCTCTTCTCTACATCGTGCGTGGGTGTATCATATTGGTTATATTTTGAAGTTAACTCGTTAAGTGTTAACCACGGTTGTAGATATATCTTAAACCGTGGTGTTAACTAGTCTAAGACTCTAGAGACGGCATGATTCGGTTCCTTTTTTTTATTAATTATTATATAAAATAAATATTATTGTTTCAGATAAATTGTAATTAACTAATCAAATTATAATTTATGAATTAACTAGACTAAGTTTAGATTATAGAGATGGGATATCGATTCGGTCACTTTTTAATATCATTCAGGATATTTACAATAATAAATGTCAAATTGTCAAAAAAGTCGTCTGAAAAATAATAATTTTGATAATAATACTAATGTGGTAATGTATAATAAAACATAATTTACAATAATAAATGAAAAATCGTTTGAAAAATAATAATTTTGATAATAATAGTAGTAATATATAACAAAAATGTCAAATCTATTCTGTATTGTGATTTACAAATAATAATTGTTCAACTTTATCTGTGTTTACTGTTTAGTCGTGACCTCCTATCCGTTAACACCAAGCCAGCCTTTGGAAATATAAATAAAGAGGTTAAAAACTTAATTGTAATTTTGACATAACTAGATAACACGATGATGTCGGTGTTTGACTGATTCAAATCACCTTTAATAATTAAGGTCAAATACCGTAAAGTACTTAAGTGTAAAAGATTTGACATTTCAACGAATCAGCATTTGACGCCATTTTTAACAAACCACGGACTAAGATATGACAACTGAATAACTGATGAGAAACATTGTTTATTTTTTGCTTGTATGCTCGGTTGCATATCAATATATAAATCAGGCGCCTAGTAATGGTAATGCATCGTAACCATAGACATATAAATAAATTATTTATAATGTGTCTATGATCGTTACTATAAGATAACCTACAGAAATACGACCGCATTGCGAAATTAAATATTGTTCATGTTAACTAAAACTTGCGTTTCTGTAGGGAAGACAAAAAAAAATAGTAGTGGGTATAGGCATGGGCGCCCGCAGGGGGGTGCCAAGGAGGCCATTGCCCCCTTGGGAATTTTTAACTGCATGTACTTTAATATCAATATCGCTATAACTAATATTAGATTATAAAAAATGTTTATCTTGCCCCGGGTGGGATTTTATCCTGCGGGCGTACTTGAGTATAGGAGATAGGTATCGACAACTGATGAGCCGATATTCACGCATACGCGTATCGGCCACATTAGGTGGGTAATTAATATAATATAGGTATAGGTAACGATGAGAACCTCGTACCTAATAGTTAAGTTTGATACTTCGGTCAACAGTATTTTACAGCATAGGGTTATATGTTTACGAGTATTTTAACTAGGAAGTGATTCATTTTAAAACAAATTTTTTAGAAAAGTATTAACTCCGGCACACATGTTAGTCATGTCGTATGTATAGCACAATATATTATACTAATCAACAGCTTGTTTTAGTAGCCAATTAGTTAAATTTAATGTAATTAATATAATATAATTTGTATAACCACGTATTTTATAAGGACCAGTATAATAAAGAAGAGACGATCGAGTGGTGGATTTATACTTTATGTTTACTGCATGTTGTAGGGACTACATTTGTTCAAAACTGATATACCTACCTAACGATGTTTAAACCACATCATTCTTACAATGTCCGGTTAAAGTTAACCGGCCGAATTTGCCGGTAATAAAATCTGTTATCAGTTGATTAGCGTTAACCGACACTTGACTGGACATTGTAAGAACGGCCCTAAGTCATTTAAACAGTATAAAAATAAACAAACATTTTGGAAAATTGAATATTGTTAATATAGGGACTTAGGTATATTAGGTATACTGTACTTAGGTATGTAAGAAATTAAATATTGATGTCACCAAATTTAAAACAAAATCCGTGTCAATTAATTACCTACTTATATAGGTATATTTTAGATCTAAACAATGTTAGTTTCTAAATAACATTCAACTTTGTCATAAATCATAATGTAATATAAAAAAAAAATGGTTTGTTGTTTAAAAAAATGTATTAGCATTGAGTATTAGCATTTTATTTTTTTTTCTTATTTGTTAATTAGTATAAACTTTCTTTAGTTTGTAACTGACTTTTTTTGAACTCACCCACCCAAAGCCTTGCTTTTTGAGGCGTGTCATAATTTTGTTTATTGTTATAATTAAAACTATTTTGTATATTATACTTCAATGACGTTGTACCCATATTATTATGTATAAACTCTATGTCGTATATACAATTGATATTATACTGAGTTGGCTAGTACCTAAATAAACATAGATGTGTAATATATTAATACCACTATAATACTGTGCTGGCTATAAATATTATTATTATTATTATATGAAGTTGGTGAATATATTGTTTATTTTTGACGGCGAATAGAATTAGTTTATTTATACTGCAATATTTTGACAGTGAAATTGTGAATTGTTTTAATAATTGTATCCAGTAAGTTTTTAACTTTTTTAAGATTGGTTTTTTATATAGTGTTTAAAGTAATATTTTCAATTAACTTATTTTTTTCCTCTACTTAAAATAGCTGCCAACGCAGTACTTAGGGCGCTAAGTGAAGTGATATTCTGCCAACCGATAATTAAGATGTGACTGCCGGTCGTAGTTATGCAGCAAAAGGTTAAGTTGTAGTTAAATTATGTTTTACTTGCGTTAATATTACTTAACGCAGGTAGTTAAAATTAGTTATAGAATAATAGGTGCACTTCGAAGGATTCGATAATCCAGATTTATTCAAAACCAGATTTTAGTTAAATAATTTACCGTCGAAAGCCCTCATGCTCGTCATATTATATTTAAAATTTGTACGAGACTAAATTCCTTTAAAATTTCAAATCCTAAGACCACCTATGGTTATCGACTTATCGTAATAAATATTAGACCTGATATGTGTTACTTATACTTGAGAAACAGTGCATTTTGCTATTAATTATCTTCTTTGTCGAGTCCGGATTTAAAATACCAATAATAATAATGCTAATATAATATGTAAAAAAACAACATAATAATGTAAAAAAATAAATAAAAAATTAAATAACGAATTCGGTAAATCTAATAAATAAAAATCACATACCTATATCATAACGTTCTAGGTATATGTTGTATTGTTAGTGTGTAATTTTGCTAAAATCACTGTATCTTCAAGTACCTATAATTAAGTACCGCTAGTTATTAGGTACCTATGCAGACTCTAAAAAATTTAAAATATTTTAAACATTATATCAGGTCTATAAAATGTTAGGTATTTTAAGTATTTGATTAATATTTTAACTCATTAGGGTTAATTATTATTTTTTAATTAAAACAAGAAAATCAAAATAAATTTGTGTCAAAACTGGTGTTGCGTAAATATTTACGTTATACGGCTGTTTTTCGTTACCTTTAATTGATGCCTATTATTATTAATAAAAGTATAAAATAGAGTGTAGTGGCGAGTCTAGACCAAACATTTTACCAAAAACTAACCTGAATGTTTATAAAAGATTGTAGGTATCAAATTATCCACTACTCGAAATTATATAAGTCGAAATTGATGTCATACAAATTTATCATTCTTAATTCATTTGATGACAAATTATGTTTAAATGTTTTTAATCTTTTGATTGTATCATTTACAATTTGAGTAGTGTTAACTTTACCTTTTTTTTCGATCTATTTTATTGTAATGATAACTTATATTAAATGTTTAAGCACATTTTTCGCAAAAAAAAAAATGATAAATTGTATTTGTACGCATTGAAAATGAATAAAATTAGTGTGTACGTAACAATAGCTTTTAAAAATGCTACAACAGGTACTTTTTTTATTATATTATTAAAATGTATCAATATTTTAATGATTTTATATGGATATGATATTTTATGTATATATTAAATATTTAATTTTTAATTTTTATATAAACAAAATTATACGTAGCATTATCTACGGGCCATGTTTAGTATTACAATTGACGGCTATATCACAAGTTTAATTTTTAAATATTTAATTACCTACATTTTTTATGGGTAATTTTATAGCTTATTTTGGAAAAAATAACATAATTTTGGCAAACTGTAGGCAGAATTTAAAATCTCCGGTGCACCCGTATTTAACGCCCATGAAGATTTAAGTGCAAAATATTAAGTGTCAGTTTAATTAGTTTTAGTTTGTCACCGTACTTCATCGATTTCTAAATATATTGAAGCCAGTGACGGAAATACGTATTTTTAATTCTGAGCGGAGCAAAATAATGTATTGATTTTACAATGATGTGTTTTTTTCTGTCTATCAGAAACATTTGGATACTAAAAATATGCTCCAATTTTCGAGATCAGCATCGTTTCTGATAGAAAAGTGAATCGAGTTGCTAAATTCCAAGTAGTTTTAGAAAGCGTCAAGAAAACTAAAAAAAGTGATTATTTTTTACGCAAAACCAATTTTATTTTTTTGGTGTAACTCAAGTTAATAACCATAGACACTTAAAATGTTCACTAAATATTTATATTAAGTAATATATATATATTGTAGTATAAATGGTAACATTTTTGAAATATTTTGACTCTTTTTGAGCTAGTCATAGCCTTGCAAATTTTTTCGAATTATGTAAATTGTTTTTAAACTATTCTTGATAAAAACTTTTTCACTTAGTAAAATAGCTTGAATATTTAATGCTAAGTTCTTTATAAATTTCATTAATGGAAGTTCAAAGGTACTTTATTTTTTAAATGCATTTAAGTTCAAATTTCGACAAAATTCATCAAATTTTCTAACTATTTTTCAGTTGAGAATTCATAAAAGTTTTTCATTCATATAGCTAACATTACAAATTTTGATAGAAGGTTACCCACAAATTGTTCTACCTTAAACAAAAAAAAAAAGTTTACCGAAAAGTAATATTCATTTTTTATGAGCGTTTGAATTTAACATTTTTACAATATTGGATTTTCATCTGAAAATGAACGAATTTTCATCTATCAATTTTTGATATTTTGTTGTAATTCAAAAATAAATAATCCTAGATACTTGAAATTTTCACCAAAAATTAAAATGACAAGTTTTTCCATAAATGGTAAAATTTTCAAACAATGTTGACTCTTTTTGAGCTATTTATAGTCATGAGAAATTTATAAAATCTTGTAAATAATTAAAAGCATACTTAAACGAAACATAAATTCTTTACGAAAAACAAAAAGTAGACACGGGGCCTCGAGCGTTATCACGAAATGCCCCTCTAGCGCCGTCACTGAATGAAGCTGTTTTAGTTTTCGTTTATTATTATACTGTTAAATGTTTTTAGTATTAAGAAACCCGTATTTCTATATAGAAAATGTTAAATAACTGAAGTTGCTAAAGATGAACACGAAGTGTACCTTTATTGAAATAAACAAAAACATGTAAGTTTACAATAACTACCTATTCAAGTATACTTATACTGTAAATATTAATGCGATTCACGCAAGTCATAAGTCGTCTATTTACTAATATTCACGTTTATAAGACAGAATTCTGAACTATAAAATATGTTAATTATTATATTTGAATTATACATATAATAATAATTGAGAAGTTTTAATTTTATTTGAAAATGTAATAAATAGAGTTTAAAAAGTTAGTGATCGTATTAAATGTATTTTTCTAATCAACATAAATTAAAATCTTTTAATTATTATTTATCTCGTACGTCAGCACTTGTGTGTACGAAATAAAAAAAAATAATACGTTAGTTCCACTTCCATTGTAGATTATTATAATAGACATTAATAGTATTACTATTGTTGTACAGTAGTTTTACTGTATATTGAGAAAAATTGTTTATGGATTTTTGATCAAATAAAAAATACCCAAACCTGCAGAGTGCCGTCCATTAAAAATAATATACCTACTTTTCTTTTTTTTGTGTTTAAAATAATGTAGATGTTTATTTCTAATAAAAAAAAAAAATCCACATAATAAAATATAATATAATAAACATAATATACATTCTTACGTATATTTCGACAGCCTCATTACTACCACTAATGTAAAAAAAAAAAATATTTTTTTTTTTTAGTTTTACAGAATTTTAGGTGGGTTACGTATTTATTATTAAATAGATATTCAAAGATATCGAAGGCGAGCAAAAGTCCAAAGCTGTGTCGTCTTCTCTGTCCTTAAGTCAGACCTAGTCGGACATTGAACAACAGTGCAGTGCGCCGTGCGGAGATTGCTACGTAACAAGTAAGACGAAGCTGAATATCATTACAACCAGACATCAGTTTGGCCACTTTGGCCACCATCGCGGGCAACACTTAATGACGGAACCTGGAATTCTGACCGCGTCAACCATCAACCGTAGTTTAGAGTCTACGAACCATCCGACGACGGGTCAGACAGGTCTCCACCGACCGGTATCCGACCGCTATCCACTGGGAACGAGGCAGTCGTGTACACCATTGTCAGCCGGGTACAAGAAGACTTGGCGAACCAGGTTATACGTTGCGTGGTGCACCACCAGGTTAACTATGCGGGCGCCAATAGGTACACCGTGTTAAACATAGGTAACCGGGATACACTACGCGGTGCACCGTCTTGGTGTATACCTCGGTAGCACGATTAAACCACCACTGCAATGTGCGAGTCGATCAGTACCGTCGCTGCTTGGCGATAATTCGGTTGGCAATTCCTCAGAAACGTTTTGCCACCGAGCGGTATCTGATCGCTATCCACTACAAGTGCGAGGCAATCGTGTAAACCATTGTATACCGGGTACATAACTATATGGTGAACCAGGTTTTACATTGCGAGGTGCACCACCAGGTTAACATTGCGGGCGCCAAGGTACTCCGTGTTAAACAGAGGTACACCGGGATAATACACTACACGGTGCACCGTTGTGGCATGTATATCTTGGTAGCACGATTATACCGCCCCTGTGCGAGTCGCTCGGTACCGTCGCCACATGGTGATAATTCGGTGGGTATAGTCCGTCTGAAACGTCGTCGTATGAGCCTATAGACTCTCCTGACACGTGTTGATGCTTAGACGTCAGAATAACAGTTCCCGCCGCGATGGTCGCCAAAGTCGCTTGGCCCGTGGCTGTTATACTAATTATAGTCCGCTTCGTCTTAGGTCCACTGAAATTAGAAGATTTTCATCTCAAACCAATGACTTAAAAACATATTTGGCGAAGTAACAAACGAAACCAGCTGTATGTAAAAATGTGCGAGTACACTATCTTAATAGTACCTTATATAATAATGACCATTGTTTTGTAAATGTGTGCGAAAAATCTCGAGTCTCGAATACGTGTCCATTGGTAGGTACGAGTAATCGTTCCACTCAGAATCTAAAATTAAAAATTGAATAATTATAGACTTAAATTTCACCAAAAATGTATGGTATTATATTATACAAATGTTATGTTTTGTAATTATTATGCATAGGTATTAGTGTATTAGGGAGGTACATATTTTATGTAAATAATTGTTTTGTTACCATTTATGACATTATTAACTATAGAGCCACAGAGACGACTCATGAAATTCGAACACCGTAATTATGAACTAAGAAGAATCTTTTTAGTTTATGACCGTAATCGATGTGAGACGTGTGTGTGTCGTGTGTGCACATTGATTATTGTTTTTATTTCGGTATTTCTACTATTTTTAGAGGACGCCCGTCTAATAAGGTAGGTTAGGTAGGTAGACATTTGTTGACTTTGCAGTTAAAACAATTGATGAAAAGGAGCTTTGTGATATTGAAATAGAAGAAAAACTTTCGAAGAAACGCAAACGCACTGTTGTGCGTATGGACGGTGAATTAACTCGAGATGAAGAAGTTCACACAGAAGAACTTGATCAATTTCATATAAAAATATTTAATTATACAATAAACACTATTATAAATAGTTTAGATGTACGATTTTTATCTCATCAGATTTCATATATGGATTTAGAATGTTTCGATCCTCAAAGGTTCGATGATATAAGGAAAAATTGTTTATCATCTAATATTCTAATGCGTTGGTTAAAATATGTGAATTGTTAGTTGTGTTTGACATCTTCAGGCGGTACTTTGTAAATAACACAAACATGGGTAGACACCATTTTTTTAATTTGAAGTGGATATATAAAAATATAGTTGGCGCCCTATAAATATATTTTTTTCCGCGCCTCTTAGAGGTAGCCAGTACGGGCCTGAAAATGACTATCAACATAATATGTGATATAAAACAAAATAATATTATTGTTAATTTGCATATGTATTTTTAATATTTTTCAACTATTATTGTTATAATATATCAAGAGCCTTGTATTTATTTTTCACGCTTTAAAAAAATTTTATTGACATTTATAGAAAGAAAAACTAAAAAACAAAAGGTGGGTAAGTGGATGTCGCTCTGCTGTACAGTATGTTACAAGTGGAACACTGTATAATGGATGGTATTAAATTTGAATTCAATGATATATAATATCATAGTATAGGTACGAAAAACGAGATTCTGAGCGGTGACGGTTTGTCAGTGTGGATATTTTATACTATATTTATATTGTTATTAATTATTATTAATACGGTAGCCATAAGTTGAATTAAAACTATAAAATTATAACAAAATAACTAAAATCGTTATTCTTGGTTATTTAATATGTAATTCCCCTCAAATTTGAACATAAAATAACTATAAAAAATTGTGTTTTTATATTTTTTGGCTACAGAATAACCTACTTACGTGGAACCTAGTTTAAATCCTTAGCTATAAAAGTTGAAAATTTTATAAATTTTTAATTACAAAAACATATTTAAATTTTAAATTTGATAAATATTGTCAAAAATCGAACTTAAACTTTAAGTATTACTCTGTGGTCCGACCTCAAGCGGAAATGCTATCAACCGTCTGAAATAGGCGCGCTGTAATAAATGATAATAGCCATAATGGAAATATTATATACTATCATTTTTTTTTTTAATAAAAATCACAGCTCATTAATGATATTCAACATAGGTATGGACCACAGTGCCACACATTTTATTATGAGTCGAATAAAATACTAACAATAAAGTGTAAACATAAATCCTGTTGCGTTCTACAATGTACTGCCAGGTAAATATGAAAAACGAACGATTGAATAATTAAATATAAAATATTCACGAGTCATACTTCGTCTAATATTTAATTATTTTATAGTTTTTAAAAAAAAAAGTATTTTTTTACACATTTCCAACTGATCAGACCAATAGATAGAAATGAGACATTGTGTTAATAATGGCCATGCAAATTTTCATTTTTAAAATGCTCATAACTTGCTTAACAATTAAAATATCAAAAAAAAACCTACGAGACGCCCATGATAATATTTTAATAAATTGGTTCAATCCTTTCTTCTATCATTCCTTGTTTTATTTCTAATAGTGAGTAGCAAGTAAACAAATCGACTTTTGGTAATTTCATATATTCTGTGGTTAAATACTTAAATCCCGAATTTAGTCCGTCACCGTGGTAAAATGCCCAAAATCAGTTTCACCATCCAAAAATCTTTTTTAAATATTATAGTGATTGGAAGATTAAGAATTGCGTACTGATAAGATGTTAAGAGAACAAGATAAAGACAGATTATTCGGTGATAAAGTTACCTATTAGATAAAATACATATTTTGAAATGTTAATTGATAATAACTAAAGTCTAAAATTATATAAAAGTATAAAGTAGTCGCTTAACGGAATTTTACAATTTCACATGTTTTCTTCTGTTAATTTAGTAATAAGAAATCGTTTTCCGATCAGGCTTATGTTCACGATCATAGCTTATGTACGCATTTGAATACGAAAAAGTGTAAATCTTAAATATTATTTTCTAGTTGTATTGTGTGCATTGGCGGGTATTATGACATCAAAAATCGAATGTGTTATTAGACAAGCAATAACTACATTTTCCGGTTCATATACATCAAAGGCATTTCATGATAATTTGATTAAATTGAAACGTAATGCCAATGAATTGGATGCACGGTCGATTGGCTTGGATTTTAGATTGTTGCGATGGGATACATATGAATTGAACAACAACCTTGATAAATTGTCTGGATCCACATTTATACGTCGTCATCAAGCTCCCGTTACTTACATTGAAGTGTTTGAAGATGAAAACGTATCAATCGGTGTGTTTGTGTTGAGAGATGGTGCTAAAATACCTTTACATGATCACCCTTACATGTATGGTGTATTAAAAGTTATATATGGTAAAGTCAAAATACAGAGTTATACGCCTATGCATAAGGATTATAGCGAAATAAAGTAATTATTGTATCTAGTTGTAACATTTTATTTTATTTTTTAATTTGTGCCTAATATTTTCATTTACACAGCGACTGTAACATTGGTGCAATAAAACTGGCACCAATTATTGTTGGAGAAACAGACGATCCGTGTGTGCTGTGTCCAGTGGAAGGAAATATTCATCAAGTGGATACCATTGATGGTCCAGCCGCATTTGTTGACATATTAGCTCCACCATATAAAACTGATATTCCAGAAGTAGGGAATAGATGTTGCAGGTACTTTAAAGAAGTAAATATATCTAAAGATACCAAGTTAGCTATTATATCAAATCCTAGAGATTACTGGAGTGATACAGCTCCATATACTGGACCTCAATTTAATATACATTTTGAACATAAAACTTAATTGCTACATTCTTCAAATACTTTTATACATCATATAAAATAAAATAATATTATTTTATGACTACTAGTCAACAGTGCCTAAATCTAATAATTTTACAGATACATTACATTTAATGTTAGATATGGGAGTTCTTGTATTTAAAGTTTTCAAATTTACAGTATTTTTCAATAATAATTTTTTATTAGACATTGATATTACAATGAGATATAATTTAGGCTTTGAAAAAGATACTTAATTATCTGGATTAACTATTTTTATAAATTATTAGCTTATTTTCAATGAATATAATATGTATTTAAAATGATTTACATTCATACATGTACTTATAATTTTTTATTAATTTAATTTGTAAAATTGTGTTTAATATATTTTTTTTCTAGTTATGTTCATATTCATATATATATATATATATTTTGTTTTTCCTGAAAGGTGATATATTTTAACTATACAGATGTATAGGTAATTGTTATTTTTTTTTTATTTATTAAAATTAGTTCTAAATTGAGAAATGGATATTTATTTTTAGTTATTTTAGAATATAGGTACATATTTTATGTATCAGGGTTAACATAATATTAAATAATGGACTCTCCTAAAATTCAAAAGGACTATTGCCTCCTGATTTCCTAAGTTATTATCATTTTGGGACACATAGTGTTAAGATGAGCAAATTACTTACTTCACAATTTAACTGGATGTATCATTTCACTATTAACATTTGGTACCTACTATTACTTTTCTTCATGTTACTCATACAACATTTGATGGGCACTTACATTTTTTTTATATTACAATAACATAGCCATGTGCCTGTATCCTATTTTGTTAAACCATATTAGAATATAAATTTTTTTTTAATTTTAAATTTATATTTAATTTCTATTTTTTATGTAAATGTATTAAATGTATTATCTATTATAAAGAAATAGAAATATATAAAACTATATTTGAATAGTTAAAATCATTGAAAATGTTTGAACTAAAACATACCTACGCTTTTATTTTATTTTATTGATAATAAAATATAATAATTTTGTTCTACAAATTCATTAAATTTGATTCTAGTAGGTTTGACTGTATAAGTTGTTAAAAGAAACTTGAAATATTTTTTTCCCTCAATTAACCATTCCCAGTTGAGTTATCTTAATAAACATGTCAACATTTAAGTAGACCAATCTTCTTTTCATAGTCAGACCACTTTTCTTCATCATAGTAAATATTAATTGATACATGTCATATAATATGTTTGACCGTATGGGGTTGAGGGGCTATATATTTAATATTTTAATGAATTGGAAGTCGCAAATGGCATTTTTCACTCCTGTACAGAAAGTTTAATTTCTGATACCGCTTGAAGCGATGGAAAATGATTTTTTCCCAACCAGTGGATGTGAATAAGTAGAAATCCCCACGCAGCTGTTGAAAAGGTTAATGTCCAAATCAGATTAATATTTTACATGAAAGAATCGATACGTTGTATGCATAAGCATGCGCACGGGTAGGGCTGATTGGGCTTTTTGCCACACCTGAGATTTTTTTATATGTGGGTGGGTTGGTAACTTATAAAGATATGACTAAAAGTTTAGGTATAGCCCTTTTGTTTTTAAATGTTTGTGTTTACCCGAGAGACTACAGGGCGATTTATTTAAAATTGAACACTCATTATTTCAAAAAGTGTAATTGTTTAAGAAAATATTTTTTAATTTTTAAATTATTTGAATGACAACATAGTTTTAATTTCATATTCCAAAGCAGAATATTTTTCTAAGTATTTCGATACATAAAAATTGAATTTAGTGCGAGTAGTTTATGCGTTATAACTTATAAGTATTTAAAGTTTAGTTGAGCGGAGTTGAGTGGTACGGGGTTACCCCGTTAAATTTATGTCCACTACTCCGCCCCATCAAAACTTTTAATATTTATATCTCATAGACTAATAGCCTTTAAGTCGATTTCCCATGAATAATTTATAACAATAAATAAATATTAATGTTAATTGACAATTTTTAATTATTATTATATTTTGAATAAATTGTTTTATTAGATTATATTTGGTTAAAATTTTAAATCAATATTGATGAATTTTGTAAGTGTGAAATAATGAAAACTGATTGTTTACATTTTCCAGTCACCAACAAAAGGGTCACTTAAAAGTTTGTAGTGAAAATGTCTATAATTTTTTTCTTGTGTAATTATGAGAAGGGGGTAAGTGATCACATTTTAGCCATATCTGACTCAAAGGTCTACGCACGCCTATGGTTGTATCATTGATTATAAATACTAGTATCATAGAACAAACTAGCTAGTATTCATAACTAATCGTTGTATCTATATTACGCCGTGTACTATACTTGAATGAGCTGAATGCGACGAAAAACCAAACAGCATTTAGACAATTCGTAGTGTGGGCGTGTGGCGGAATAGAAATCACCACATTTATGTATGTCTCGGCGTTATATCAAATACTATAATACCTATATAGCCGATAGGTGGAATGATCTCGTGCTTTTTTATTTGAAAGACTGTGGTGGCTCCATGTTACTATCGGTGTGGGTGCGACATTAATATAATATCTCTGGTCATAGCCCATATAGGTATAACAAATTAAAATATATAATACATATAATAGGTAATTCATATTATTATTAAGCTTTAAGTGATATTATTATCAAAGTGGCCGCAGTAGAAAAGAAATCTATAATATTATTATGTCATCTGCAGGTTTATAATAATTAATAATTGTAGTATACTATATTAGACTTGTATAGAAATATTGATAGGTAGATAGGTAGGTACGGAAATAATATAATATCAATATGTTTATTTTTAAATACTAATCGACAATGGCGCGGAAAACGATGCGCATATATTATACGTAGTTAATTACCTACTATACTAATATTTTACTGTACGCTCCCGGTCGTCCAAAATGCGTATTTAAGGTCGTGATTTATATACTCGCACACACACGATTAATAAGCCTTTGCCCTTCGCTTATATTAATTTAGGGCGTATTCGGAACAGCTCGGACGACCATATTTTTCTTCCAAACACTGCTCATGACGTGTATAAGTGTACGCGCTCGTGGTTTCTGAGTAAAACAATTCAATGTTCACACACAACAAAATGTATTATAAATATACTGTTATTAAAAAATTGCAGCTTTAATAAAGTATAAAATTAATTGTCTTCTTTTCTTTAATTTTAGTAGGGGGTGAGATCGTCCCGCCGTCCAAGCCACGAGCCGCCACTGAATTTGAAACAGTTTGGCAGATCTAGATATACCGAGAACAGCACGAACAGTTCATTATGGATTACCATTTGTCGTTTTATCATAATATCGATTGAGGAGTTTTTGGAGGAGGCAGAGGCGCGACAGAAAAAAATTAAAAGTGTGAAGCTTGCGGCAGGCGGGAAGGCAATATTTTAGTCTTGGTCGACTTATACAGCCGTATAACTTGTGAAATAGTTCACTTCAACACTTCCCTTGTCAGTTACCACACATTGTAGTATAAAAAAATATTGTCATGGATACCTAATAAGTACATCCGGCATACCAATAATATAGGTACATAGGTATCGGAGAATTTTAGAGCATGACGATTTTAAGCACTACTGAATATTTTTGGATGCTGATGGGCTGTGTCTGATTTCTTTTAGTTTTTGGATCAATGGACGTATTGGCTTAACAATATGATGTGCGTGATTTTTTTTTTATTATTTCCGTGTCAATTATCACATTTTGAAACAGTAAAAATCTTTGACTTTGAGGGCGCTGTCTGGTCTAGTTAGTATTTAAGAGGTGTCTAAGAAAAGAAATTCCCAGTACTTTTCAAAATAATCGGGCAAAACAAAAGAAAACGGGAATATTTACTCAAAACCATTTTTTAACATCTTTGAAATTGTTTTGTTTTGAATAAATGTAAGATAAATTATTCCGTATTATGTAACAATTATTATGTTTATATTTTTTTTTTAAGTCAAAAATTTAAGGATATAAATCTACATTAAGTTTAAATTCCGACGAAATTAGATATTCAAACGTATAACGCAACTAACAACGATTTCTCCTCAAACTATATTTTGATTTTGTTGTAATTAAAAACATAATAATCGTATAGAAATTTGAAACTAATAATTTAATTATCATTTTCTAAACACAATGACATCTTCAAAATATTTAGACCAATTTGAAGCAATGTGTAGGCGATCTATATTTTCGAATTGTATTAATAAGTTGTTAATTTGTTATTAAGACCATTTATATATTATTTAAAATCAATATAATATACTATTACTATGCGTTGATGTCGATATTACATATTTGTAATAAAACATAAGATGGATTTCAGTTTTAGACTGAGCAGAGGAATGAATGTATTGATTTTACAATAATATGATGCGTGTTATTGTTTGACTGTCAGCTGTCATCACTTGTTGGGACAGTAAAAAAATGTTCAACTTTGAGAGTGGTTTTTAGTAACTATTTCTATTAAGTGGGTACATTGAAGGATCAAAAGTAAAAATTCCTGGTACTTTTAAAAATAACTGGGAAAAACGAAAAAAATATTATAAGTAAAAGCGAGAATCTTTACGCAACTCCACCAGTATTTGACAAAATTGATTTTGTTTTTTTATGCAACTCAAAAGCAATAACCGTAGATACTTAAAATATTTATATTAGTATTTTCTATACATGGTAAAAATATTCATAATATTTCGATTCTTTTTAAGCTCTATGTTTATTGTTTAATGTAACTATTTACACTTTAAATTGCCAATTTTTTTTTCTATGAATGTTGATAAAATATTTTTGATTGGTTGAAAATCTAATACAAGCTCCTCATAATCATTTATTATAGTTATTTAAAAATATAAAAAATATGCATAAGCTCGATTTTTTATATAAGTATTTGAAGTTCAAATTTTGACAAAATTCGTTTTTAATTATTTTATTGTAATTTAAAAATATTAATCGTGGATACTTGAAACTTTTAACGTATATTACTACATTTTATATAAACATTGACGTTTTCAAATGCAATGTTCTCGGCAAAAATTAATACAACCTATATAACTGGTTATAAAATAAATTACAAATAACTAAATAGCATTATAAATACCTACATCACAAAGACCTATAAATATAGACACGCTCAGAATCGTTTTTCGTATGCAATGATTTTGAATAGAACACTCGACACTACCTACAACTGTACAGCAGAGCGATCCGCACTTACCCCTTTTTAGATTCCGAGCGCAGCGATGAATGTGTTGATTTTACAATGATGTGTGGTTTATTAGTTGTTTTTTTTTTTTTTTTGGTGTGTCATCATCTTTTGGGACAGTAGAAAATATGCTTTCTTCAACACGTCTTCTCTGGTACTTGGTAGTAAAGAATCTATAGTTAGTACTTAGGGGGATCAAAAATTAAAACTCCCAATAGTTTTCAAAAGCGTCTAGTAAAACAAACAACAAATTAAGGAAAAACTGAGATTTTCACGCAAAACCAATTGCATTATTACGAATTCGTTTTTTGGCGTAACCCGAAAAATAATAACTGAATATATATGACATTTTCACTGAATGTTTATATCAGCAATTTCTATGCACCATACAATTTTCGGCCTTAATAGGTAGGTAGGTACTTACACTTAATTGTTCATAATTTACATCGGCCGCGTGATAGTCACTAGTGGAGGAACAACCGTCAAATTCGTAAGATCTCGGAGTGGGTTATCTTCTTCGCCGGCACGACGACGTTGGAGAAGTTAGATCAGTTTGAATATATAGTATGTTAAGACTTTGACCACTCATTTTTAAAAATTACGTGAAACAAAACAGAAGTCTTATATTGTAATATTAAGAAAAAAAACCTTCTGCTTGTATCGGTACTAATAAAACTAATAAATCCAGTACCTATGCTCTGCAGTATTAACATTTAAGATCCTTCACCACTTATTATAATGATAAAATGTTACACTCGACAGCCGACTGTTCGACACTTTTATAACCAGAATAAAATTCATGAAGTATATTTTACAACCAATGACAAAACGTATCAATTATCATGTATAAAAAATTACGTACTTACCAATATTAAAATGAAATATCACACATACTGACATTCAGTTAATTTTTAAATGTAATAACACAACTACAGTTCTCGATTTTTATACATCACATTATTAATGACATAAAATTAAATATTTTTACATACCCAACAAAAACGGTGAAAAATGAGTAAATAAATTTTTCACCATAATATTTGAAAATGCACCGTAATTTCTTTTGAAAAGTAGGGACAAATTAATAAATTCAAACAATATTATTATTGAGTATAATATGCATTTTTTAATAAGCCGTTCAAACGTTAAGAATATTCAAAAAAATATCCATGAGTAAATTTCACAAAAATAAATACATATTTATATAATCTGAAAGTAATTATAAATAACCGTCTAGCTCATGAATAGTGCAAGACATTTAAAAATACATAATAATATCGAATTACTATTTTATCGTTACAGCAAACAACGTTTTTGTTCATTGTGGTTTGTTTAGTCGGATAATTTAATCTCAATACGCATCTGTTTTCATGCACACACTGCAGATCATCTAATTGTTCTGAACTAGTGTCTCTGATGTAAGCTTATGACGACGTCAGACGTTTTTATATGCGCACATCAAGCAATCTAAGTGCCGCAGCGTTGGCACACCAACTTTTATCCCATAGCCGCATAGTTTGACCATCGGATGAAAACAAACGTGCCAACGCTGTGGCTAATTGACACTTAGACTGCCTGGTGTACGCACATAAAAACGGTTGTCCTCGGAGTAGACTGCTACAGGAACAGGACAATTACATTTTCTGCAATATGCGCATGAAAACGGGTGTGTGGAGGATTAAATTACCGTAACCGCATAGTCGGAGGTAGACGCTAAAGATTTTGAGAGTGAGTGCATCGCGGCCATCTTGAATTTTATTCGACCCATTTATACGCACGTGTGGACACTGCGAACATATACAAATATATAATAAATAAATTATAAGGTATACAATTTTAAATATTATATCGATGGGATAAATCGCGGAATAGTGCGAAAGACACGGTTGCATTATTAAGACAACGGTAAAAAAAACACTAAAATCCAACGGTCGTTAGCAACACGGAAATGCATGCCAATAAACGACGAGACTTACTTGGTTTTGACTTTTGACGTTCGATTCTGGCGTTCCGCATAACATGAACAATTAATATTCGTCATTCGAAAACCCGACCAGGGTAATCATCGTAGTACAATCGATTGTACGACGACTACCCTGATCGGAAACGAATGGCAGAATTAAAATCTAAGACGATTAACAACAGGTCGAGACGGGCACTACCAGTGCCGAGCAGAGAGGACCATGAAATGAAGAAGTGTCGTCGTGTCGGTCGTATACGATGGCAAAGGAACCTTTTATTTTTAGGTTAGGTGTTTGCGTGTACTTTCCCGAAAAAAGGACGCTGAACCGACGTCGATAATGTTCACGCTAGAATGCGCTCCTAGCAGTGTAATTACTATGACCTCGTTTAAAAATAAAAAATAAAAATTGTAATATATCTGCAGTGTATTAAACCTTGATCATAGATAGACTCGTTCAAATTTTGAATTATAGGTACAAACAAATTTTCAAAACAATTATCCACGTAAAAATTAATAAAAAACGCGGGGATCTCGTTTGAAAAATAGATGTTTGTATCACCCCATAGAATACTCCGGAAGAATTCTAAAACCAGAGTTTGAATAAATGCATTATTAAGAATCGAAGTTGGTGAGCATACCTGGTAAATCAGTCTGCCGTAATAAACAGGGTGATTTTTTAAACATGCTCACCCCCATTTTTTTATTTAACAATATATTTATTCAAAATCTGTTTTTTATAAGCCTATGAGGGGGGATCTGACCCCCACGTCGCCCATTGTATACCCCATTGTCTTCAAGTAGTTAAGTGGTACAAAAAATCTCAACTATTCGAAAATATGTGTTTCTATTTTTTTTTTAAATTCCGTATATCAAAATTTGAATATATTTATAATTTAGGCATGAAAATATAGGGTGAGCATGCTTAAAAAATCACACCGTATATATGTCATATCCACGTCGTGAAATCTATCATGTCATAAAATCAAAATTCATCAACATTTATCCTGTATACAAAATTTCTACCAGTATGTAGTAACTTATCTTTAGAAAATTGAATCAAGATGGTACTTTAAAGGGGTAATTTTTCGATTTTCTCAATAGTTAATAATTGCCACGGAAAAAACTACCGACAAATTACGAAAAACTGGATTTTAATTACTAATGCTTTGTCTATCACCATAGAAACGAATAAAACTAAAGATTTTAGTTATTTTGTATAATATATAAATTCAACTTACAGGCTATAATAAATAATAACAATAAAAAATATCCAGACTGACAAACCATCTCCGCTCAGAATCGTTTTTCGTATACAATGATATATCATTGAATTCAAATTGAGTAGGTACAATCCATTATACAGTGACCCACTTGTAACCTACTTTACAGCACTACTGCATGGCGACATTCCACTTACCCGATTTTTTAACAATATTTGTTTATTCATAGTGATTTATGTATAATATTGATTATGTTATGTTTTGCTATCAAACAATTGTCGTTAAATGTATACAGACTTATTAGATTCTGAGCGAAGCGATTTTAACATTGGTGTGTGTTTTGGAAGTGAAAACAGATTAAAATATTATAATAATAATAATAATAATATTATTGTATAACACAGCGGACCTAATTATACGCTGCGTCGACTACGCAATGAGCATTTCCATTATACGAATCCCGAATCCGACGATGAACATTATTACGTGATACCTCAGTTTTCCCCACGCACCCACGATACGTGCCTACACCGGCTACACCCACATATTAATATTATGCGGTGTTTATAGCGTACAACAATCCTGCAGTGGCGAGGTCGGGAATCGTACGTGTAGGAACACGTTAGTTTTGTACCTATATATGACTAGCTGATCCCATGCACTTCGTTGCCCGTTAAATGTAGGTACCAACTCTATACGACTCAAACTTTGTTCAATTCGTTATTTAATATTCGGTGTATGGTGTTCAACATTTATCTTAACTTTTCTGTTGCCTGGAAAAAAATTCTGTTTCGCAGCAGTATATTATCAGGTAGGCAATCTACCTATGGTAGATTGCGGACCCCGTGCTGTTTGTACGTAACTGTATGAATTTAACTCTAAAGTATCAAAGTTATACCAAGTTTGTCGTTTTTACTTAATTCCACTTACGGCGGATTAATATAATCAATTAATAAAAAATCCTAACCTAACCTATAACCGTACTAAAATCCGATGAATATAAAAAAAACAAATTTAACCCTTTTTAAATTTGCCTATCTTCTTCCCAGAAGTCTAATCTACACACAAACATTAATTTATATACATATATATATATAACCCATAGCAACCATTAATAAACAAAAATTTCTATCGTAAATCTCAAAATTCCTGTTTGAGCACCTACCAGGGGTGATCAATTCCCTTTTTAAATTTGCCTATGACACTCACGAAGAATGTGGCTTTCTATTGGTGAAAGAATTTTCGAAATCGGTTCAGTAGTTTCGGAGTTTATCCGATTAGAGCAGCCGTTTTCGAAATATAGACGTTGTTGTTTTTGGCCATGTCACCTGGTGTGCACTTAAGAGGCCATAACTCAGGAACTTATCGTACAGCGTACAAACTTCACAGAAACCATTTTTATATGCCCTGAAATTTTTATCGAAATCGGTTTGGTGGATCTCGAGTTATAAAATATATTCAAAATGTACACTTAATTATATATATATATAAATAGATATAACTGTATATTCATTCTAGCGCACTTAGCTTTTTTAAACAGTCAAAAAACATCTTAAAAGTAGCTTACTTTAACATTTTTATGTTGTTGAAAAATTATAATTATTATTATTGCGTATTCTGATCGTTTTTTTTTTTTATCTGAATGACTTTATAGTTTGAATTTTTTTTACTTTAAATAGTCTTTGAAAGATGCGTTTAAAAAAAATATCAATTATTGCGCATTATTCAAATGCTTATTTTAACTTCTATAAATAACATTTTAAAAATCAAACTGATCCTACCAGCAAAATGTTGTCTTCTTTTAAATAAAAAAAAAAAAAATTGAAAACCAACTATTCTACAGATCGTGCGAGAGTTTTTACAATATGAATTGTTAAAAAGTTTCAAGCATAGTAGGTATTACTTACTTGTAATTGCATTTCATAAATTGTTAGTTGAACTTTTTTTTATACAATTTTTAAGAGAATACACGATAAGTATAGATAAGCCGATAAGCGTATCTGTGCATTTGAAATATTTAGGGAGTAGAGTCACACTAAAATGTTGATACTAAATTATGGAATGTTTTTTCATGGCCCTCTAACATATTATAATATAAAATAAAAGGTTGGACTAATAAATAATTATAAAAAAATATTGTAGATGTAGTGGGGATAACACGTGATCAGCCCTCCACCAAAATCCACGTATAGTTCTGCCTGTGCCATAGACATAGAAATGTGGCCTGGGTAATAATTTTCCTGGCCTGAATTTTTCTCCCAGGCCGTCCCTAAGAGTGACTTTCATTACAGTTTGTAGTGTAAAGTGTAATGTTAGATGATTACAAATATTATCTCAAAAAGTTTTGTTACGTTTAATCTTTAATTTTAATGCAATGCTCACAAGTCACAATTTATCGTACCACCTGTATCCAGTGTTGGGTAAATTACTTTTAAAAAGTAATGAAATTACGTTACTCGTTACTTCAAATATTTTTATTTAAATTAAATTTGCGTTACCTAAAATTATTTTTATTACGTTACATTTCTTTTTCATTAATAAAGTTGTGCGTTACAAATAACGTTACTTTTTTTATCATTTTGTTTTAACCATATTCAATTCATATGATTCAATTATTATGTATATATTTTACAATCATAGACCTAGTGATAATATACCTATATTAGTATTATGTACAAATGTACAATCATTTCACATTTATGAACATAAGGCTATATAGTCATAAGTCATAATTAATTTTTATTAAATTTTATTTTTAAACCGAACTCTTTTCTTTCTGCTAATAAAGTAATAACATTTATTCCTGAAATGTTTAGTAATATTGTTAACTATTATCGGAACCAAAAATTAATGTATCTACCTAATTGATTTTTAATTTTTCTGGGATATCCTTTACCTGTAATATATTCAAAACTATTATTTTAATAACGTGGAAAATAACGCGTTAGTGCGTTACTTCATAGAAATTACATTTCAAAAATAGTTTTGTTACAATTGCGTTACTTTAAGTAAAATGTAATGAAATTACTGCTGCGTTACTAAAAAAGTAATTGCGTTACAGTAATTTGTAATTTACGTTATGTTACTACCCAACACTGCCTATATCAAATAGCTAAACGTAGAAATTAAAACATAATCTTAGTACCTGCAGATAGTTTGACCAGAGTAGGTACTAGGTACCAGTCATCAGACGTCCCGATTTGGTCGGTGCAGTTCCAATATTCCAATTTTTGTCTAATCGGCTCAATAAAATTAACCAATTTTAACATCCTACGTTTTTCCCGATTTTATTTGACTGTATGTATTCTTAATATCCGCGTTATTTCAAAAATAATGAATACATCAAATAACTTAATTTTTTTTTTATTTACATAATATTCTGAATATTTTACTTGATTTAATTTTGTATACATTGTAGACATATAAGGGCCATAATGGTTGTTCCAATATAGCTAGAGAATACAGTTCAATATTATTTTGTAGTAACTCTAAATTAGTCATTAGTATCATTAGGTACTAGTAGTTATTAATGGTAGTTATTAATTCTAAGACCTAATATTTGTTTTCCTATGATGGTTAAGAATTCCGATTATCCTCACCAGTAACGATGTAGTCATCAAATTATCATTATTCAGAAAGAACAAGAACACGATGTAATAAATCACTAAAATATTAGATACCTACCTACCTACATTTTCTAAGATTTCCCTTTATTTTTAAACTCATACTTCAGGTTGATCAGGCAGCGTATTACGCGTAACACCCTGTTGTAACCATGATGAAAGAACATTTTATCATGGTCGTAACTATATTATATAGGCACAATTTAAAAAATTGATGAAATAAGCACAAGTTAAAAGCTGACTAGTGACTACGCAGAATGCTGATATATCATTTATATAATATATTATGTATATATAATTGTAGTATGGTAAATCTTTTTGATAAATCAGTTATTCATCAATGAAAACAAAACGTACGTGCAGCACAGTTTTAAATTAAAAATAACATACAAGGCGTAGTACCCCGCGTCATTTCAGTTTTTTGTATTGTTGGTGCCAACATTTTTGCTAGCCATTTAAAGTCTTAGCCACTTTTTTAGGAGGGCATGGGGGAAAATACTTCCTCTATTTTCTTCTTCGCCTTTTCTACCAACTGGGGTCGACTACCATTGTCCTATAACACCTCCATAGACCATAGTGCTCTGTCTATACAGATTTAATAACATGACATATTGACATTACAAACAGACGTTACACATGAAAAACTTACGTTCATATTTGTCACTGCCTGATGTGCAACTGTCTGAAGAATCTTCTTGATTTGTTTACTGGTATATTATTTATTTGTCGATTTAAAATTTTAATTTATCAAAATATTTTATTTTTGGTATGTATTTGAGGATATTGGTTAGTTAATCTTAGTTTTTTATTTTCATTTTTCTGCTGTTCCTTTGATTGCATATTAATTATTAGGTGGCTGTATGGTTATGTTAATTGTTTGTGGAACTGTATCTTTACTAAGTCTGTAAATTACAAATTATTTATACTTTTTTATACATTACATTAGTGTTTGTAATAACAAAAACTGTTTGAATAAATTGTAGTATTTTGTGATGTACCTATTCACACTAATATTTCTTTATATTCCTCAATTACAGTTGCTTGTTGTTTAATAACTTCGTTTTTGGCATCAATTATGGATTTTAGTTCTAAACACCTAAAAATATATATTTTTTAATTTTTAGTAAAATCGAACTGGATAAATGCATCTAAAAAAAATGTACCTAATGCAATTTCTAATATTTTTCAACTGCCATTGTAACAATATATCAGGAGCCTTGTATTAACTTGTATTAATTTTCACGCTTTTTGGCCCAACAAATACAATTTTATTGATATTTATAGAAAAAAAAAAATTAAAATTTGAAATTGTCCGTAAACCGCTCAAAACGAGTCAAATTATTTTCAAAATTGTATTATGTATAGAAAATGAGAATATATATATTCAGTCAAATTTTCATGTATCTATAGTTATTCGTTTTTGAATTAAGTGTATACATTTGCTGAAATCATAAACTTTCCACTAAAAAGTTTGTGTTTGCTTCATTTATAACTATACAAATTCACACATAGATAATTAAGATTTTAAAATTTTTTTCATTATTCGACTCAATATTTATTATTTTTTTATTTATTGCTTTTAAGTTACCACGCAATTTTTGTTTCTGTTGTAACTTGTTGGTATATATATTTTGTATTCTTTCATTTTTTTTTTTTGGTTATATTGAATATCACAAACAATAAGGCCTTTGTGTAGAATCTTTTATTTTGCTAAGTCATTTCAGTAATATATTGAATTATATTAAGGTATTATAATTAAGTATCGTAGATGAAATTGGCTATTGTATTATAAAACCAGAGCTTTAAAATATTTTTAAAATAAAAAAAAGTGCAAAATTCCGTGCATTTTGTTCTGAACAAACGTGAAATTGTTTCGAAAAAAGTCAAAAATACTTGTAATATTAAATATTTTCAGTCTGTTAACTGTTTTAAAGTCATTACTCATTACCTACATAATATTATTATGAACAGTGTTTAAATTACTTCAATTCTATAAAAAGTAGGTCTATTGGAGAACCCTTTAATAATGTACATTCATACAAATTTAATGTAAGTAGTACCAATCAGATTTGAGTAGGAAGGTACCAACTACCAAGTACAAACAGACTATCATATTTTGTTACTTCAATTAATAGTACAAATATTGTTATAAGTCCACAATCCACCGGGCATCAACCACCATAATATACAACGTCTATAGCCAGTGGCTTTGCGAACTACTTTTTGCTTAGCAAAATATCTTTACTTCAATTTGCAATGACACACAGTACCTATCCACACAATAAGTAATAACCATATAGGGGCCGTGGTCCCTGGAGGCCTGGAAAACACCCTCACCACGATAGTGTCTAGCTGCTTAAACACACCACCTAATGGTAACTGTGTGTTTATACTATACTACCAAACAACGAAAAAAGTTATTCCTGGGTTCCTTACTCCTCAGATATACAAATCCCTTTGATTTAAACTATTGTAGTAAGCACTTATTGTACATTTAACTTAACTAGCCGTTTGCATGTTTACTTAAGAGTTTGGGTTGGGGGGAGGGTTTAGAAATTAATCTTGGCGCTAGGTGAAGATTTTGTAAAACGCGGTACCTAAGTTGTTTTTTATTACAGTTGTCAGTAAATTTTGAGCATTGATAAAATAATAATCGATATAAGTTGTAATTTAATGTAAAGAAATATTCTGTAAAAATGTAAGTTATTTAAGTATGATTGGAATTAAGAACTATAACTTTAAAAATCTCAAACAAAACTTTAACAATATTATTATATTTTTAAGTATTTTAAACTATACAATATATAATGTACATGCAATATATTAGTTTTAAAAACTAAGAGTTAAAGTTTAAAATGTCCATACCTTACATTAAGTATAGTTAAGAAAATATAAATAAATATTCTTCAAAAATATTGGCGTATACATGGCTAAAATTATTCATAAATAAATACTTTTTTTTCAAAACTATTTTTCTATAAATTTTTAATTTTATTTATGCATTAAGATCTTTTTCATGAGCACCTGTTTATAGTCAAAAATATCTTAATAAAAAACAATATTCATATTTTAGGTTGTATGATATTATTCATTCTGGGCTAAATGTATAAACAATTGTAATTTTGATAATTGATTATTTAAAAATGAAGTTAAATTTTTTTTATAAATTTTTTCTAAATACAATTTACTTTTTTTTAAATATATGTTTACATATTAATTTACAATATTAAGATGTTAATGTTTCAAGTGATGTAAACAAATATTGGATTATGGTACAGATTTTTAATTATTTTCTTCGGTATCAGTTTCAGGATAGTCAATGACTTTACGTGTTCTTTCTTTTATAATATTGTGTTGTCTTTGATATATTCTAAATACACCTTTTACTGCAATGTACACTAACCCACCCTGAAATAAAAACATAAATATTATAAATGAACACTTGCATTAATAGTCACTACATTTTATGAAACACTTACCAATAAAGTCTTTTGTAAATATGAATATGAACTATTGTCAAATAATAAATTTCCAACTACGGTGGCCGTAGTTGGCAACAAAAGTGCGGCGCAAAGAGTAGTTGTTGGATTAACGACTGAATTGAATTGGACTGTACTCGTTGAATTATTAACAGGTTCACACCTAAAAATCAATAAAAATACAATTTATTATCAAATAATTAAACAATCATAAATATAAGTTAAATATAAATATTTTACAAAAACGAAGGCATGATGGTTCTTAACAAGGGTAGTTGTGAAGTAAATCTCTGCACAAATAACAGTAAGGTTTCTTCCCAATTAATCGTTTTGCCTAAAATTAGACTGAGAGGTATTGATGGCAACACCAAGAGCAACATATATGAATCTGTATTCTCCATCATTGTTATAGCTTCTCTTTCACCCATTACCTAAAAAACCTTTATTTTTAACCTCTATATAAATAAATAATCTAATAAATGTTAATTAACCTGCATCATCGTTATTGCTCCATAAGAAGCTGCTGACCAATAAAGAGTGCTGACCACAACACCAGCTGCCAAAAAAGGACATAGCTGATTAGCTGTCTTATCAAGTTTGTTTATATTCGAACAAAGTAATCTGTAAAATTGTAAGGCAAAAAATATTTAATAACATATAAATGTAATAAAGATATATTTTGATAGCAGTTATTTTCAAATCATACTGGATATAAACATTATAATTTTTAGTCAAGTTTTTAAATTTAGCAGGTTAATGTTAAAATGCTTATATTGAAGTGAAAGTTATACAAAATATAAGATTTAACTCAAGTAATATAAAAACTAGATATAAATATAACAGATATGAATTGAAGAAGTTACTTTATACCCATAAGGTTTTAACTATTATCAATACTAACTCTAAAACACTTACTGACTTCATCATACACAATAATATATTGTGTGTGGCATTGAGGGCAATGTGCTTTAACACTAAGATTTTCTTTCAGTTTTTCATCAACCCAACGTTGAACACAATCCTGATGAACCTAAAATAACAAATGTGTGTGAATCAATAAAACAGTCGACAATACATTGTTATAGTTTGACTGAACAAATCGCAGGTACATAAAACATTAATTGTTATAAATGTCTACTATATTATAGTTTGTTGAATAAGTGTATAGAAAATGACAAGCAGCATCCTTATTACCATGGCAGGAAAGAAACCTTGAATGACCCTGCAATCATTTGACACTCGCCTACATTCAATTACATAGTTTTTTTTTATAGTAGTTTTATCATTTCATTCTTCAATAAAACTCATCTTATAAATTAATTGTCAATGTGGTTGAATTATTCAAACTAATCAAAATAGGATTATTTAAAAAAAAATTACATGTGAAGTGAAGTATTGATAAAAAGAACATATTAATATGTATTATTGGGTACCAATATGGCTATAGTATGAGATAAATTAGTTAGAACCCTAGTATTTATTATTATCAAATAATAAAATAAAACAAATATTTTAGTTAGGTATTCAGGCAAAATTTGGGATTTCAAAAATTAAGTTTTGTTCTTACTTGTAAACTCAATCTAAAAATATGGTCAACTGGGACAGAAGACATTCTAGGATAACATTATATAAATTAATTGTTTTATTTTATTCTGCTTTTAAAACATGGTCTGTTCCTACAAAGGCTTTAAGGCAAATAGATTAATCTTATTGTAAAATACAAAATATGCCAAACTAACATAAGCTTTTACTGTACTATCAGTAATCAACTGTAGTAGCAACTACTTAAAATGTCCATTACTTTATTACACCTTTAATCTATGTATTATAAATTATTGAATATCTAAGCATAATATCAGAATGTATTAAACTATGTGTTTAACTCTAATAATATTATAATTAAAATTCCAATGTGTCAGTAGAGCATACACTACATGATAACTATTTACTTATAACAATTAAAATGTATAATAAATACTATGAAAAATTACCCATCGTGTAGAACCGCGACATTTACATGGTGACACCCAATCTCTGATACTTTCAAAATCATCATCATCAGTACCAAAACAAACCCAACAATGTTTCTGCCTAGAATAGAGTAATAAACATGTTAAAACATAATTTACAATACATGAATACCAGAGATAGAATGAACGATATAAAATTAATTCTAGGTTATATGATATGTACGCTTAATGTGTTAATTTTTTTATTAAATAATCAGTATGGATACAAACATGACCAATTAAAATGTATACTTACAATATTTAAATTATTAATTAAAAATTATTATTAAATGATTAATGTCTTTGATTTGATGTACATTATCTATTATTAATTAAGTTCATATAAAAACATATTTTAATTGACAACGTCAAGTAGAGTTCATTCCACCTCTAATAATCGAACATTATAAATTTACTCAGATGTTTCTTGACTGCAGGAAGATGAACGTTGGCCGGTACTTGCGTTTTCCATTTTGAAAAGACTTTAACTAAGCGATTTACTTAAAAAATTTATTTACAAGTGTATAATAGTTTAAGTTTATAAACTTATCATTCTAAAAAAATTAAAATCAATCAGTCACTTTGCAATGAAACGGTTTTGAGTATTCAAACACCTATAAAGTTGTATTATTATGTACCTATAAATAATTAGCTATTGAATGAAATAATACAATATTGTATGATATTAGGTGTAGTATACGAAGTTCTTGTTATTGAAAAAAAAAAAACGTAGTTACTACCGTTTGTCTGCGGTAAAAAGTCTCGAATGAATAATAATACAATTTTATTATCACAGCCTAAGGGATTCGTTGATCAATTGTTCCGAACAATTCAACAATTTACTATTTAGAAATATCATAGAAACACTGAATAAAAGTCAGGTATTGTTATCATATTTATTTTTATCAACAGCTGCAGCCGTTGTCCAATCGGAGCTCCCCGCCACAAAATAAAACAACACCGACCGATAATAAATGAAAAAAAAAATTATTATAAAAAACGTCCGAAACGGATAAGTACTAAATAACGTAACGAAGCGAATAATAATAATAATATTATCCCCCAACTTGTTAATTTTTTTCGGTTTGGTTATTAATAAATAATAATAATTTATCGTATTGTTCAGACGCGGGCAGCAAGTGCTAGGTCTTTCAATCGTCCCTGGCCGAATTAATGACGTTCTGAACTTGGACATATTATTAATGTCTTGTTAATATCTATATGTCTATGGTTCTGAATAATATAGACATAATAATATAGTCTACACTGCATCGATATACGAGTGCGGACTGTACGAAGTGTCATAATAAATAATTAATTACTAATATAGATACCTAAGTGGCCGCCGGTGGGTGCAATATTGTGCAAGTTGTATTATAAGTAATATATTACGACGCATTAAAACACGTCACATTCGAACGAAAAAATGTACCTGTATAAGTAATATATGTATATATATATTATATAATATTATCAACGCAAGTTCGAGCCGGTAAACAGGTACAGTGGAATCATAATATAAAAATAAAATCGTTCTGAAAATCAATACAATACGGAAAAATAATGTTATAATTATTATTGTTATTGAGTTGGAATATTATTCTGCTCTCGCCGTCCCGCCAATCTCCGATGCCCGATCGGAACGCGTTTAACCCGGGAAACCGCTAGATCACGCCACATTCAAGTATTAATCAACACGAAAATCAAAGTTTTGCCAAACGTTTATTAATAATTTTAACCGAATCTGTACGACTGTACTTGAAATCATAAATAATATTATTATTACATTCATCGGAGTCAACACATACAGCTTGCGCAAAAAGGTATGTACGAGTATGCACCTGAATTTACGGTTTACGGTAATATTTTTTATTATAATATCATACGCGGACTATAAAAAAAAATGGTTAGGTTATAGTTATTAGTGTTTAAAGTTCCGGTCTTGGAAGTTTAAGCCGACAGTTCTTAACACGCACACCCACTTTATTCTTCTTCTCAAATAATTTGACATTGGAAACTATACTAGATATATAATTTATTGGCGAGCTAGAACATATTTTTAATTCGAGTCGACATTACGTATAGTAGTACCATTGAATATTGATTATGTAACGATTACCTATCAATAGGTAGGTGCCTGGTAACGGGAAATCTCCAGTCCGGGCCTGTTAAAACCTATTAAACCTCCTAATTTAGAAGACCTCGAATTCAGAAAAATTCAGAGAAGGAATTAGTGTTTTTACCATAAAAGTAACATAGTTTCAACTGTAATCACACCAATAATATATTATCAGCAAGGAGTATCGTTTTATAGTATTTTATAAAATTAGAAATTATTACAAAATTCAGAAATTACAGTTGAAGATAATAATGATTTAAGATGTTCTATCCCTTAATTATGGCCCCTCGGCGCTTATTAATGAAGGGCCCGTGCCGCCGTAGGGCCTACTATCCTACAGGACAGTAGGTCAGTACGGGCCAGTTTGCCCCTGCCTATACCTATAACCTACCTATAATAATAGTATCTACATAATTTTCCGATAGTGACACTAGGCACAAATTCGCTAGATCAAACCGATGTGAAAAATAATGCTCCGGGGATGTTTTGACCACATCATTTACACGGTTCATTATCATATTTATTACGCGGGGTAATTTTAAACCGGTCTAATTTAGCGAATTTGGATCTTTTCCGTTATACGATTCTTTACAGGACACTCCTTTTTTGGGGGGACGTCAGTGATGCCCGCGTTGAAATTCGCTCGCCAAAAATATCCCTCGACTTGTTATGCAACACCACCTCAAGTTGATCACAAGGTAACCGCCATATATCCATTTTTATAAGAGGACGTCGCACCCGCATGTGATGTCTCCGTCTTACTCTCCTGTCGTACACACGTACGAAATGGCAAATTTTCGTTCACTATTGTTGGTTTTTTACGATATTTTAGTTTTTAAGTGAATTATGAGCATTTTAAAATATCGATGTTTTACACACTCATAACTCACTTAAAAACTAAAATATCGTGAAAAACCAACGAGAGAACACATATAATGTTGTTACTTAAAAATTTGATAATAGGTCAATTCACTCTAATATCCAAACTGACAGCACCGTATTGAAACTAGTGAACGAAAATTTGTTGTCGTAGGTACGTGTGTAAGACAGAGACATATGCGGGTGCGACGTCCTCTTTATACGTATTATACGCGTGACACTATTTAAATTGAATAGTCGTCATAAAATTAACTATTATAAGGTCGTTATTAAGAGTGGATATACGGCGGTTACCCTGTAACCAACTTGAGGTGGTGTTGCATAGCGAGTCGAGGGATATTTTCGATTACAGCGAGCGAGTGACAACGCGGGCATCACTGGCGTGGTATATACGTATAACGGAAAAGATCCGCGAATTTCTAGAACGACAACGAAATCGATTTGGTTGAAAAAAAATCACCGTTTATTTCACAGGTTGAGTATTTTATATTATACTTGCATATACCTACGACCCACCAATCCCAACAGCGGCGTGGGCTGGCTGGGGCCTGGGAGGGGTTGTTGTCTACCACTTGCACAGTTGCACGGCATTAAATATCGGTTAGTGTTCTGACAGAAACTATAGTGGCCACATCGATCGCGGGGCCCCGGACACGTGCCCAAAGTGTCCGATGGGAAAGGGTGCCTGCTTGCACCCATCACCTTTCCTAATATAGGTACCTATGATGAACCGTATTTGACGTACCGATCGCGAATGTAAATACCGATGATAATTATTATGATAACTTGTAGACAGTAGGTATAGTAAATATTTACCACCTGTCTATGTGTACCTAACACATACTGATATAATAATGTACAGGGTGATTCGGCGCAAGCATGATCACCCGCCATTTTTTGTCAATAATGCAGTAGCCCGAGTAGGTATTCAAATCTGATTTTTGGAATTGTTGAACATACTAAAAGACCAATTTTTCAAATTCTTGAGATTTTTTTTGTTACTTAAGGAGTGTTCTGTGGAGATAAGAAATTCTCTAGATCCACCTTTTATTACTTACATCTACTTTATATTGATGTAAAACCATTTGTAAGGACTATTATCCTTAGTATAAACATTTTAATAACTGAGAAACTATGCTTGTTCAAATTAAATAAGTACATCAAATTTTTCAAAAATGTCCACTAAAAGTTTTTATTTGAAAAATGGAAGTTCGTGTCACCATAGGTGCACTAATTCAGTAGTACAAACAAAATATATATATAGTATATTCAAAAAATTCAAAAATCATTAAAAAAATAAATGGGGGTGAGCATGACTGGTGAATAATCCTGAATAGTGTAGATATATTATACACTATACATCTATACGCATATACATAATATATGTCCTAAATATATATATTTATCAGTTTATCTTATTTTAATAAGTATTTATATATTATTATATTAGCATTTAATAATAGGTTTATATTAATATATTATATATATATATCAGTGATGCACCCGGGTTCGGACCCCCCTTGGATTATATTATAACTAGTACATACCTATATACACCAGATTTTTTCTTTTTGTTGAATAATTCTCTATGTTTGAACAAGTATGGACCCCTCCCCCTTGAAAAAATTCTGGTTGCGACACTGATACATATTATGCATATATATTATGTATATATTATATACATGTATAATTATAATAATATAAACAATCTTATGTACATATTACACAGGTTACAACTTACAGGCCTGATATTTTAACTATAATAATATTATTACACACATAGACAAACATTATAGTATGATATAAAATAATGTAAGGTCGGTGCGCTGTTTCCCGTTGATAAGCACTTGAGCTGCAGGAGATACAAAAAACGGATATCACTCCCGCGGCACTAGTACTTAGGAACAGAATATGCGTTATTGTAGAAATATCTTGTAAATGGACACAAATAATAATACAAACTTCGATATTTTAAGATTATATCCGTTAATGAATTTTAAATACAATAGAAATAAATCGTTTATTATTATAAACTAATGATTATCATATTACTATTAGGTACCTACTAACTAGTAATTATAATTTATATTAGACATACGTTTAAGTTGGTAGTTGGTAAAATTATTATTTTTAAAGAATATTATAAATGTACTAATTCTAAACAATAATAATAAAAATGTAAAGGGATTTGTATCCGAAAACCGTATAGGTACCACTAAATACGGCGTCGTATAATATAATATAATATAATATCTGATTTAATAATGTGAAACAGTTTAAATACTTAAAAGTTAAAATAAAAATATATGAGTAAAGTTGTATTACCTAGGTACCTATTAAAAACCAATGATTCAAATGTAAGGTTAATTTAAAGGCATAGGTACCTACGTATATACTAGGTACAACAATTATTTTATATTATGTATTTACAAAATTAATGAATAGAATCGATTTGGTTAACATTTTGACGGTTATCTATGTAATGTAAATATAAGTATAGTTAAGATGAATTTATAATGGTAATACATTTTAAAAATATCGACTTAATATTTGTACACATAGAAAGGACTACATAAGAAAGTAAAATTATGGATTTGTTTATATACAAATACAATATTAGCTACTAATAATATAGGCACAATAATTATTAATAACTAATTATAACCATTAATACCTCAAGGAACATAACCACAGATTTTTTTTGATAGAACGGTTGTAATGCATTTATTAAATTACTTAGGTACATAGTTACGTAATATATACAAAGTTGACAGAATACTTATATATAAAAATACCTACATGGCTACGTTATGAACTTATAGGTACTTGTTAACTTTTGAAAATGTAAAGAATATTTCATAATAGTATGTAATATGTACTCACGATGTTAAACGGTTGTTTAAATTCATTTTTCTGTAATAGAAAAAATAGCAAATATATTCAGCGTGAGCGTATAAACCGCATGTGATTGGTGACAAATGTTTAAGTTTGTAACGTATACTACACTACTACTTTGTGATTTAACATTAAGTATAATAGATGTTACCAAACGTTTGAGCTTAGATCGACTAAACGAATACAGAACAAACACACAGTTTGTCATCCTTTAACTATTTCAACCAGCTTAATAATGGGTTCGTGTGGGGGGATAAATTAAGGTTTTTATCATTCATTGGCGGAACAATCTAATTCGTATCTCCGAGGCACGACGTTACACCCACTCGGTGTAGTCATTATCCTAGTAAACATTTTAAGTTCCAACATAAATCGTTTTTTACATTTCTATTTCTAAACTATTTATTGACGAAAATTAAATTTAAATAAATACTTATTATCATTGATATTTGGGAATAAGGAGGTTAATAATTGACACTAAGATAAAAAAAACTATGTATAAATTGAAATACATCATATTATATTACGGTCTATATGACCATAAAACGGATGATTAACAAACATAACAGTTTTCTTTTACAACAGTTAACACTCGTCGTCTTGAAAATATTTTTTACATAATTTCAAGTCATTATAAGTACAAAATGATTCATTTATAAAGATACAATTTTTCGAGAATACTGATAAATGATAATATTATGTAACTATAGAGAGCCTTTTTTTATGCAGTAAAATTTTGAAGTGTAGATAACTAGGTATCGACTTTTTTAGAAATTTCATTTTACAAAAATAAACCAAAGTGGTAGGGATATGACACCCTCATCTTCCCCTCATAAGCACGCTCCTGATTATGTGGGTATAAAATATATAATATATATATTTATACCCGCACATAATCATATCAATATGTCCATGCTAACTTTATAAATATTTATACATCAAGGTATACGGAGTAAAAAATTGGCAAATGTAATACTGTGAAATGGAACTCCGTTTGAAGTTTGCCGGGTAGAACTGCGATGTTCAAACTTTGACAACATTAAATATTTAAATTCCAATATTCACATTATACTCAAATGGATTTTCTTATTTTCTTATTGTTCAATAAATCCTAGAAACTCCAAACATTCCACTATTCTTTGAATTATTATTTTCTATATCCAATGACTTGTTTAAAATATTTCTACTAAACTATTTGTAGCCATTTGACATTTTCTAAATTGTTTAGTTTTTTTTTTCTATAAATATCGATAAAAATGTTTATCCTAGGTTAAAAAGCTTGAAATGTAACATAATATCTCTTATATTTTTCACTTATCGTAATTTATTATTATTTAAATTATTATTTTAATATTTATTATTGGTCAATTATTTCAAAATACCTACCGTATAAGGTATAACCTAATAATGACAAATAGATTACCTACTATAAATATAAATATAAATGTACATGATAAAATAACCTTCAAAAAATAGAGGCTGATAAAAGATAGAGGTCTCTTTTCAATTATTGTCGATAAATCATTTTTCGCTCAGTCAAAAATCTTGAAAATTTAATAATTCCTCAAAAGTTTTTATCATAAGCAATTTAAAAATATTGAAGATGCATAATATGTAAAAGATTTTACAAAACAACTAGAGAGTAAAATTTAGGTAAAGAATACCCGGCAACAATAAATTCGTAAATCGTATAATAAAAATCAGGAGAAAAATATTTGTTTCCCTCATAAAATAATTCCTGACAAATATTTTCCTAAGTTTAATTAGTTAGTTAAAAGTTCTTTTAAGAAAATTTCCCCGAAAATTACGCACGATTTCTTAATAACAATAATAAAAAACATAATATTATAATGAAATATACTTATAATTAATTGTCAACATAAAAGCGATTTAAATTATTAGTGAATGTTTTGGTACTCGAATAGATAGTTAAAAAAAAAATGGAAAATTAACCACCTATTTGAGAAACGACGTAAGTCACAAATTGAAATAATGCATGGTTATTAAATGATAATAGACGGATCATGAGTGAACGTTTGCAAAAAAAAATTCAATTTTAAGACTGTTGCACCATCGTAAATAATCAGTATGGAAGAGAAATAACGTAAGTCCTGGACTTGATAAATTAAAATAATATTTTAATAATAATATTTTATAGTCGTAATTAGGCTGACTACGCCTATTTGAGAATAAACGTAAGTTCAGTATGAGCCTATAGTAATTCAGCCAAGTATTTACACCACGGAAAATTATGTATTGTAGGAACAAAGTCCAGAATCTCAATGCGCACACCCCCCCCCCAGGCAAAATTTTTTTTATTATTTTTAAATTGTGTATCTAGCCGAGTTTCTTCATTAGACCTCTCGGTTTATCTACCATGTATCACTGGTAGCGTAAAAACAGTTTTTTTTTGTTTTCTCCAAATTACCTATTATTGACTTACGTCGTTTCTCGAATAGGTGGTTCAAATTAGTTATACCATTGGTAAATTGGTAATAAATGGTATACTACATAACACTATGTATAATTGTATAGTAATGGTAATACTATTTACGATTACTAATAGCTTTAGTACTCATATATCTAAAATGTGAAATTTACGATAAAAAATATAAAAAGGCACTAATAAAGTACAAAAAACTATATTGGAAGCTTCATAAAAATCAATTTACTGCACCACCTGAAAAATATTTAAATATTATGCGTAACATAAAATGTAGGTAGATAGGTGGGTACAGCCTATTTGTTTTGAAGTATACCTATACCTTTTTATTTGAGTTATTAAATGATTTTACACGATTCATATGCAACGTAGTAAATGTCATGATGAAAAATATTTTGTAAGCAAAAAATAGTAACAATTAATAGAAATTGGAAAAAAAAAAAAAAAAAAACCGGACACTAGACAGGATATAGATATCGTTCACTCAACTCGACGTAGGATAACAACTATAATACTATAACACTGTAGTATTTTAACTATTATAACATAAGTTTCAAATCAATAATGATGTCATATTGTTCTAAAATACGATTTTTAACAGCACTCTTTTATTATAATTATTATGCAATATATATCTTGTTTTTAATTGCAAGTTACTCTTCCTCATAAAATAAGTAATATGTGTAATGTGTAATTAGTAATAAGTAATGACTATAATGATTAATGAGTAATGGTTTTCAAAATTATAAATATTATTTTAGTATACCTGTCATAGACCATAGTAAGTAATGCATTCTAATATTTAGGAAATTAATAATATTATATCCCTTTGTACTAAAATACTAAACTTATACATTTTATCAAACAGAATATTAGTAGGTAATACATGCATATTAATAAATATAAAAATCAGCAGTCTCTCTGCTGTAGTATGTCTGTACCTAAATATAAGCTAAATAGTAGTAAACTTTAAAATATATTACCCGTATTTTATAAACTTGCAGACCAATAATATTTTTAACTTATTTTTTTTAACTATATACAGTTTGTAGTTAATAGCATATATGATATAAAAAATAAAGGGTTTCTTAAACTTAATTAAAATTAGGTAGGTACCTAATTGAAATTCTAGTCTTGAAAATAAAATATAAATTATTAAGTATAATATCTATTTAAGTAGGTAAGTATATGAAAAATAGTCAAAATTGAATAATATATCTAGTCCAAATGATCCAAACCTTAATCAAATAATTACTGAACATTTATTAATTTTTGCATTACAGCAAAATTAACAATACTGTTTATTGTTAAAAAAAAATAAAAATAACTGTGTGCAGTGCAGTGTGTCGCGAATTTTGTAATTGTTTGCAATTTCTTTATTGATTAGGGAAGCAACACCATAAATCAAAAAAAAATATAAGTCCAAAATAGTTACTGTTAAGTAACTGTAATTGTATAACATTTTTGATCAACAAAATAACTAATTTAAATATATAATAGATACATAGGTATTATATAAATATAAGCATTTAGAGCGTTCTTCGCCTATCCTAAATATAGGTCACAATAATGTATCTTACTTATCATTCATAACCATTAACCATAAACAACACGTATATCAGTGTAAAACCAATATAGGTACTTTCAGTGACTACTTTGCATAATATTCACTAGGCATATAAAATGCATATATCATCAAAATGTTTACTCTGTATACTTAATATATATTATATATATTTGTGTGTCCCTCTGAAAATGATAATCACCATATTCCAAAAATTATTTACATACAGATAATACGAGTTGTTTTTGTTTTTTAGAATTCTAAAAAATCAATCTACGCTATCAATTTCCAATAAAAACGAGTAAAGGCAGACAGTAATGTTTGAAGGATTTATCGTCGACCAATGTTCAATGCATCTTTGTAAAAACAAATACCTATAGGTACCTATATATCTTATTTGAAACACGTCATGATTCTGAAATATGTTGTGAAGCGAAATATGAATGTTCAAACCATAGATAAATTCTAAAAATGTATCTATTTTAACCATGGAATAATCATCATAATATTTTATTAACCAAGTATAGCTGGTGATTTAAACTTGGCGTAACGAGTGGAAGAATTATCAAAATGGGCATTTGGACTTGAATATAATAATACAAGTATATAAATAACGCTATGGCAGTAAAGGAGTAGTATTATTCACACAGAGCCTAGCTCCTCTGCTGTCGGTTAATTAGGAAAAAAATATATAATGCTTTAAAATAATTAATAAGAAAAATATAGGTAAGTACATTAAATTAGGAATTAAATATATGGTTGTATACTTTTATATTATATATAAATCAAATTTAAACAGTCATTTATTTAATTTATATATAATTAATAGTCTACTGAATCATTTTTTATAATTAAATACAATAGACTAATATCATAAACTAAAATTTCTGAGATCATCGTCATAATATGAGTATTTAAAAATAAAATTGTTTTGCAAATTACATGTTCTGTTAACAGTTTAAAAACATGGACTAAAATAATATGTTTATACAACAGCAGATACCTATTAGTTAGGCACCTAGAATACAAAATGTACCCATTAAACCTATATATTATTATACTATAGTTGTATAAACAACAATAATATTATAACTTACATAGATTAATCTATAAATGTATATTAATTAATATAAGTTGTTAAATTTTAGTAAACAAATATAATAATTACATTTGTAACATTAATAGATAACTCTATACTTGAATTTACAGGAATAAAAGCTGTATGTCTGTGCATCAATACATCATACATATATTATGTATTTATACGCAGTTAACTTTGTACGATTCTGTATCATTGTGTTATTTTTTGGATTTGTTTGTGAGACGTAATTAGGAGGCCAGAATGGTAAGCAGTAGTACGCAGGTGACATATTTAAAATCAATTCACCGTTGGCGCTACTACTTAGCACTCTAGTCTCTAGACTTCTGTCAATAAATATACAATAGTCCAATAGTCGCCAAAATGCATAAGTCCTCGTCCTTATTGTCACGTAAATATAAAACTGATGCCCGAAAACCTGAAAGAAAAAAATTTGAATTATTATGATATTGTATTGTAATCAATATAGGATTGCAGGTATTGTGTAAAACGTTTCCACACAACTATTCACGGACCAAAACACAATTGTTATTCCCCAATAACAACTACAATAGTAGTTTTATTAAAACTACTACTAAAGATTATTAATTACTTAAAAAACTAAAACTTGTAAAGTCGTAAAAGTGTTTACAGAAAATATATTATACGATTGCAGTTTGCTAAAACTCTTGTTATAACAGATGTATAAATGCAGATTGTTCAAAGTAAACATGGAATTCGATCGAACTTTTATTTGATTAATACATTACTATACGCACAACCAAATGTATTCATTTTTTTTTCAATTTCCTACCTACTTTTTGAATCGTATGAAAATGAAAACACATAAAGTATACGATTAAAATTTAATAGTGTTAACATAATAACATAACTTATGTATTATATATTATATTTATCATATTTTATGTAACTAGTATAACTGTTATATTATAGCCTAGCTGGTATATATTATGCATATATATGTACATATTACCTATAATGCGTACATTGTTATTTTCCTGACGAATAAAGAGGTATATTATAATTTAGAATAATATAATATATTATAAAATTGATAAATATGGTTTTTGGGCTATAGACGGTATATTTAGATTAAAAAAAACCAAAAATCAACAATATATAATAACCGATGACGTACGGTATATTATAGTAACTGATTATAATAGTCTTTCGAGCACAGGGCCATAATTTAAACTGCAGCAGATGACAAATAATTGACCTTATTAACTGTAAACGAGTGTATAGTAACTAGTAACATAACAGCGTGCATAGAAGTCGGCAATAGCACCGTGTGCTGAAGAATCTGTTTGTGTTCAGCTATGTGTTCTAACATATTTACAAAAAAAAAACCGTATGCAAATTAACGTAGAAAGTAACAAAAATATGAATAAAATTGTCAAAATATTGAAACCGTACACGTACTATACAAATTTTATATATATTAATAATTATATTCGTACACTTATAATATATGGGTACCTACATCGTGTTTACGAAAGCACGTTCTGAAATATACGTATAGTTACATTTAAATATTATTGTACATTTGAGGTAAGTTATAATTTTTTTTTTTACCGATAGGTTTAAATTTAAAAAATATTATTTGTTCTTAATCAATTTTTTTAACAATCGTCGAGTAAACTATACGACGTAAATGTTGATTGTATCTCCCAAGTGTTGCATAATATTATGTCCGATGGTATTTCTTTATTATTTTTTTTTGAACAATACAATATTCAGTATAATTATATAGTCCTTCGTGGATTATATCACAAAATTTTAAACATAGTCATAAGTCATAACAAATTGTATTGACCGTTATACAAACAATTAATATTCTATAGGCCATTTTTAATTTAAAAAAAAAAAAAATCCATACCCTAATACCCTATTCCTATGTACAAAACAGCAGTAAAATCAAAGAATAATTTTGTGGTAAAAACTTCGTACCTACCTACCTAATACCTATGCAAGTGTTGCACGGAATCCATAAGCACTAAACGTTTTGTATAGGTGTTTTGTTTTATAGTGTTTGGTCATAGACCATATAGCTGTATTCGCATTGTACATACATACACGTGCAGTATCGTATAATATACCTAATTAGTGGGTGTTTGTGGATGTAGCTATAAACGTATGTATAATGTTATAATATTATGAATTATGACGCCCCGCGTGCGGTGTGATTGTTGTAATCGTTTATCCCAATATACGAATCTTGAAAAATAATATTATTATCATTTCCTATGAGGGACGGCGAGGGAATTGAAAAATTTTAATGGCGAGCAGGGACCGATGCCTGCAGCAGCAGCAACAGTACGTATAATATATTATAACAGGATGCCGTTCGTTAAAGGGCGAATGCGTCCAAATTAATATTAAATAACACGTTGTAAGTTACTTACTTACACACACACACACACCACACACACATATATATATATATATAATATATGTGAGACACATGTAGTACGGTGAAGGTTTCGTATTATTATTATATGACGTGAATCATGTGTGTGGATGCCGGTGTCCATGGTGCGGGTCCACTTAACGGGCAATTCACAGCAATAATAAACGTTTGTGAATAGCATCTCATTTATCCGTCATAATATATTATTATTATTATTATAACGTCTGCCGGTTTCCTCTTTATATTTTTATTATTATTATTATTAAATTTTGATTTTTTTTTTGGCATTTTTTTTTTTATTATTATTCCATTAAAGTATATTAGGTATAATATGATTTCATATAATATCATTGGGCATAATATATGGTTAACAACAACACGACAATCTAATAATGTCTAATACGATTCACGCGACGAAAATCTATGACCGATTATTATTATTATCGTGCGATCATCTACAATATACCTATCTACCTTTTACAATAATATTATTACATAAATATAAATGCAGTTTATTAAATATAAATCACTTTTCAAACTTTCACGGGCGATTATAAATTTATAATATTAATCGACTGTACTACCAACCGAGCAACGCAAAGCCTAACATAATAATTTACTAAACGAAGTAATGTTTTCACGCTCTTTTTTATGATGTCTAGGCGATATCTGTACACGTATAATATTATAATCACTACTACTAAAATCCAGATGTTGTAGTACATTATTTCGTTCCAAATAAAATTGTCTCATAAACGATTTGCAATGTACGATTATTAGTTTTTAATTGTTTAAATTAATTTTTACATTTACGTACTATAGCTGATTATATTATATTGGCATCTAGCGCTAGCCATCTTGGTAACTTAAAATTTAAATTATTATATAATACTGAACTAATTCGATTGAGCTAAGTTAAATTAATTTAAGTAACTTCAAGTTTAAATTATTGTATAATACTGAACTAATTCGATTGAGCTAGTTAAATTAATTTGTTTCACTTACTGTAATAGTATTGATCAATAATTAAACAAAATATTATTATCCAACTCAAGTCAACATATTTTGTTTTTTAAATAATTATTTTTTGGTTTTTTGGCCTAAACATCAAGTCATAACTCCAATCTAATTAGGTACCATAATATTGGTCAATATATAATAATAATAATATTATAGCTAGCTTAGCCCAAGACTCAACATAGGTATTTGTTTAAATATTAAATGTCGTAATAGATAATTTTTTTTATAGAACAAAAATGTTGAAATCACAGTGTCTATTAAGTTTATAGTATAGAACTTATAAGCAATATAATAATTACCTAGTTATGAACGTCAATGAGCAGTATAATATTTATTATAATAATATAATACGTGTACCACAATAAATTAATAATGCGTTCAAATGTATTAGTCATACCTACTCATAAATAAAAATCTATGACTAGTGTTGTGCGATATTTAAATAATTTTTTAAAATATAAATTATAAATGAATTGCAATCACACTGATTATACATATTTTTAACGAATTAATTTTTGTGTTAAATACTTATGTTATGGAAGAATTTACACATGTATATAATTAAAAGTGATAACTTTTGATATTGGTTATAATTTTTTAAGAATAATAAAAAAATAATCAGGTTGATTAAATGTTTTGTTTTTAGTAGGACAGTAGCCTGCAGTAAGTAATAATATTATATTATATATATAGATACACATTATATCAGCTATGTAACTGAAAAATGATTTATTTCCTAAAATATTTAATATATATATGATGTTAAATATTTAAGTAAATAATTCATTTAATATATATATACCTATTATGTTTCATATATTAAATTTTATTTTAAATTTACAAGCAAGTATATTTTATATAAATTTCAACGATGTTACTTATGTATAAACAAATATATTTAATTTTTTATTTAAAAATTGAATCATGTAAAATATAAATTTATATAATATACAGGTAAATCGGGGAATAATTATTATATTATTACGTACAATATATGTTATAAACTTATATAAGTAATATATGCTCACCGTATGATAATTTCGTTGTTTTCACGAACACTGCTTGATTAATAGTGGTCGAAAAAGTGAATACCGCTGTTATTGGTGAACGAAAAATATGCATATTACACATATATATGTAGGTATATCCTCGCACCGATGTCAGGTATTTATAATATTTCAGATAGGTTGTACTGCACGAATGCAACGTAGTTATACTATTGCCTACGGTTTGAGGAAATGGGTGTGCTATCCGTGAGACAGTGAACAACCGAATGCGTTCCATTCGATTTCTACTGTATAGAAGAAAAAAAAAGAGCTAAACAATATGTCACTAATTAACAGCTGTGACAGGTACACACACTATTATAATATTGTAAAGGTGTATAATATAATGTGCGTGTACGCGGTGTATCGGTGCAGGTATATACCTACCTACGGTACAGATGACATTTAACAATATATATAGGGACCTAAACACCGTCACCGCCACACACACGGCATAATGTTATATTATTATGCTGATGATAATAATGACGATGACTATGACGGCGACGGCGACGACTTCGACGATGATAATATTATTATAATAATTTTTGTAATATATATATATATATGTAATACGTAACATATCTGGCCATATATCCTCGAGGACGATACATTGTTTTCTCCCCAATTTTCGTTCGGTTTCCTCGCACGACACGATAGATATTTTATAATATGCGCGTCCTGTATACCTATATGTATATACATTATACACATAATATAGGCACAACTATACTGCAATGTAATACGCCGTGTGCACACTAAATAAAACAGGGTAGGTACAATGAAAAAGTGAAGAAGTCGCGCGAAGTACAGTTACACAATTATTGTGAGTCATATATAGGAATTTACGATCCAATATATATTTTTAGTCTCATGATGTACTTCCCGCAAACAAAATTCAATAAAAAAATGTATAGGGTACCGAATAATATAAGTATAACACCGAGTTATAGAGTGTACTCTGTTTTAGTGAATACATACGTATATATATATTATGTACCTGCGTAACTCTTTCATACGACAGGCCGTTATCGTACGCGTATATTACATAAAGTCTCAAACTCGAAAAAGCCGGCTCGTCTAAATAAAATAGGTTTAACGACTATTGCTATAGCTAATTTAACTTACACACATAATTCCCCTCCCCCCCTCAAATATTGGATTGAACGACGCTTTGTCGATGGTCCGTAATAATATAATATACCTATACAATATACACAATAGTTATATTGCTATCATTGATTTTTATAATATATCGTAGCAAAATTATCTATTCGTCTCTGTTGTTGGCGGCGCGAGCCTTGTCTGCGCGCCGTTGCAAAACGATACAATTTTTTTTTTCGTGCAATATTTTAGTAGTTGGTACCTACCTATATAACCATAGCTATATTCGCTAACTCGCTCGTACGTGATGAGTGGTCATAATATAACAGCTATGAAGAATAAATATTTTTTTATGACTATTAACTGTCTGTTTACCTATACAATATTATAGATAAAATGAGAACAAATGAAATGTAATAAAACGCTGTGGAGTGTGGATGATGTATATATGTATAAAAGTATACACGTCATATACCACGGTATTGTATAATATATTGATCAGTACCTACGACAGTGCCTATAGTTGAGTAAAAATATATTAAAATTTCAAACGTTAAATCATTCCGACAAAACTTGTGGTACCTACCTATCTATATTATATTATAATATATTGTATTGTGTTTACTAATAAAAGTCCATGTTTATTACTGTGGACGTGAGGTAAGAAACTTTTTATTTTTCTACAACAGTACATGATGCATAATAATATAGGCATACTATAGGCCATAGGTATATAGGTATAGGTGGATTACCAACAATAGATATTCGTTATATAATCTTATATTTTTACACGATATAAAATACCTATGCTAATGTGACATTTTAATTAACAGTTTTTACGGAATATCATTTAAATCTATTGAAATAATTATAACAATACATTTTTAATATATTGTATGTGTTTTAAAATTTTTGATACGCTTAAATTTTAAATAATGGTTCATTTTTTTTTTTTTTTTGTCAAAATTGCTAGTCTTTATGTGGAAATAACGCACAAAATGTACGGTAGAGTAGTAGTACCTATATACCAGACTTTTATTAAACGTGGCGCGTATGTACATGTTAAGTATGAATGTTATATTTTTTACTTTAATTTTTCATCGGTATGTAAGGCCACTAAAACAGATATATTTTGTAGGTTCCTTAAGCATAAAAAAATTATTCAATATTTTATAATGTAAAATGTGCGCCACATATAGTTTTACAATATTATAATTTCATCAGTATTTTCTTGGACGGCAAACGCGTGAACTAAATAATGTAAGCAGGTGTTAAAAATGTGTTTTTCATTTGTTAAGAATATGTATGTTGATATTTTCGAAAAAAAAATACAATATTTATTACAATTACAAACACATAGTTGACATGAAAAATAACATTTTATATTGTTCTGTTCAAATATCTTAATATTGTTCATCGATGGCATTTGATTTATTGAGCGTCGTCGAACAATTAATAAATATTTGTAGGAGTTAGGTACCTTGTATACCTACCTACTTGTGCCTAAATTGTCATATTTTTCTTTGTTATAGAAAAGAACTCGACAACAACTGGTTTATTTTTTTATATAAAAAAAAATTCATTAATATAATATGTATATACTTTTTGTTGCGTTGCAAACGTTTCAAATGTGTTATATACTACAGCCAAAGGTGTAATATAATATATAATATATTTATTACTCAAAGGGAAAGAATATTCATGACTGGGCGAACAACGTGTCCTGGCATTTATGTCAATGCTTAATGAACACGACCGTATGCGTTAGGGGACAAAAAATTACAATACACACACACACACACACACACACACACACACACACACACATATATATTAATATATTATTATGCATGGTTTCTTTCCATAACATAGTTATAGGCACATTGTGAAGTTATAATAGATACCTACGTCGTATACCTACCTAACTATACTTAAATTTTAATTAATTGATATAATAAAATGTACATATAGTAGGTATACATACGTATATAAAACGTGTAAAATGTAGGTAGGTATCTATAATTGTAATATACCTAATATACAGTAAATACTGATCAGGGCAAGAGTCCTCGACCCCGAACGCATCTTATAGGACACCTGCACGCTTCGCATCATGATTCATGAGAAATAAGAGATTTAGGTATACATAGCCAGATGTCAGATGGTTATAATATGTCGAAAACAAAACATGCTATAAAGTAGATAATCTCCAGAGTAAATGCTAGAGAATATTTTACTTTTTTAGAAGACGACAAGTAAGTGCATGATAATATTTATAAAAGTATAACTATTAGACTAACGACAGTAGCTTTAAGGTCGTGTTAATCCTAAATGTCTTTTGGAAAAAATGCAATTTAACGTACCTATAATACTAAGGTATATTAAGGTAAAGTCTATATGTACCTACCTACTTCCAGTACCTCAATTTAAATATTTCAAAAAGATTAGAATTTATCAACAAATCAGTTTTTTTGCAATTTGCATCGATCGTATTACATATTTATATCAGAAAAACTCAAATAGATATGTTGAAAATGTTGTATAATATAATAGTATATATATAATTTATATAATTTACAAAATTAACAATTAAGACGTATTCGATTTTAAAATAATAAATTTGCAAAGATCGATGCAAAGTATAAACTATTGTTGATGAACACGAAATTATAGTAATTACAACTTAAACCTTGGAGTATCTATATAGCTACATCCTACACGGCATTTTTAAAGTCGTATTGTTTATAAATTTATTTAGTTCTTTCCGACAAGAGTTGACAGCAGAAGAGTCCTTCTAATTCACATAAGTATCTACTAATATCGATTGAAGAAGAAGCATCATAACGATAACATACATAATCGATTATACAAACACCTGATGGATACCTTCGATCTGAAAATTCAAGGGAGAAGATGTTTAGTTAAGTTGTTATGTGATTTTTTCTTTTTACCTTTTCTTTGATTTTTTCATATTATTGTGTTAAACAAATAGGGAAAGTAGGTAACCGTTCTGCCTTATACAGTAAATGTCGAGTGTGCCTGTTATAGAGGAATCGCGGAAAAAAAAGTCCCGAAAAAAAAAAGTTTAGTCGAAAAATTACCGAAAATCTTACTCTTGTAGGTACTTGTACAGTTTTATTGTGAATTGTGCTTTGTATTTTAGTGTATAAGTGTAATGAATAAAATGCTTGTACAATTGTACATATTATATATTTGTCATCTGCCATAATAAGTAATAAATAATAGGAAAAAACAGCAGTTGTACAGTTGTACTTTGTACTTATTTTAATATTTTAATATGTAATGTATAGGTAGATAGGTTAGGTTTTAAAATATATTTGTTATCCACCATAATAACAATCATACGCCATATATTTTGATCCTATATTAATTTGTACACTAGAAAATTCTCCATTTCCGAACATCAGACATCAACAGTCATGATAAGATTTATCATTAGAAAAATTCCACCTATATTTTCACCTTCCTCGTGGAATGTACATAACGCCATTTTAGTAGGGGAGCATCGGACAAATAATATGACTGAAGGATGGAATAACCGATTTTCAAAACTCTGTGGACATAAGCATCCAACTATTTGGAAATTAATTAGAAAAATAAAAATGGAAATTTCCGCAGATGAAGCGAAATTAGCTTTAGATGCTGTAGGAGATTCGAAAACTGTTAAAAAACTAGGTCAAACTAGGAGAGTAGAAAAACGTCTGCAAAATATATGTATACAAATACAAGTGGGCAATATGGGTTTATATTCTCAAATCTCAATAAATATTTTAGATTTTTTAACAGCCGTAAGTCATTATATAAGAAAGAGTTGTACCTAATTATAATAATACATTTTTATATCATTGTTATTACAACTATATAGGTAGGTACTTTAATTGTATTTATTATTGTATTACATTTTATTATTTTAGACTTGCATTAAATTAAATTAAATTATATTTAAATATGTGATTTAAGTAAGTTATTAACATTTTTTATGATATTAATGATATTATATGACTTTTTATGTAATTTTAATGTATTTTAAATTCTGAGCGGAGCGAGGAATATGTAATGGTTTTACAATGATGTTTATTTCTTTTTCTTTTTTATTCTGTAAACACTTTTTCTCTCTCTGAACTTGCTCAAAAGTATCAAGTATAACATTTTTTCTGAAAGGTTATGTTCTTGAGCTGGTACTTTAAAGAGGTCATTTTTCGATTTTCGAAACGCTACTCGAAATAAAAGCGGTTAAAGTAGAAAAACGTATGATTTCACGATTTTATAATATTAAATAATTACGGACGACGTTTTCTACCAGAAATTTTGCTTGAAATGAAAAATGACAAGTGTTATTTTTCGTTGTATTTTAAATTTTGTTCCTTACACTTAAAATTCGGAAAGTTTTAGCCATTTTTGAGCTACTTATAGATATTTTAATTTTGTGAGTTTATTTGTTGTAATTCGGTTAAAAACATTCGCAAAAACTTGGAATTTGGGTTGTTTAATTATATTAGTCTTACCTAAACAGAGGCCCGAAGAGACGATGGACAAACATCCACCACCGAAATGCGCTGACCTACTTTTTCAATACAATTTTACCATATTTATACTTAAATTTTGATATATTTTCATTCATTTTTATTGAGACTTAGTATTAAATTAAATTAAATTATATTTTAATTTTTAATATGTGATTTAAGTAAGTAATTAACATTTTTTATGGTATTATATGACTTTTTATGTATTTATATTATACTTATCGGGATTTTTTTTCCGATTACCTTCATAGAGTAAGTCACTGTAGGTGACTAATGTATAAGGTACCTGCTACATATCAACCTATGTGTCAAATTTGAATTAAATGATAAATCACAGCACACGAAAAACAGTTCTGATTGAAGACAGTCTATACACTACTAATATACTAATCTATATTTATTATTATTTTATGATGTATAATTAAATTAATTGTATTGATATTAATAAGTTATATATAAATTACTTTATTCACAATAATATCATCAAATATACTTGGTAATATCATAGGCTGACGACCGTTTTCGCTCAGAATCGTTTTTCTTATACAATGATATTATATCATTGGATTCAAATTTAACACCATCCATTACAGTGACCCACTTGTAACCTACTGTAGTACTATACAGCAGAGCGACATCCACTTTTTTAAATTACAACCATGAAGTTCCGTCAATCATGGATGGCCACTTCACACGAGGCGCCCCAGTCTGAAATATATTGTCAATTTAATTTAATTTAATTTGATTTAATTTTTTTTAATATTTTATGTAAATCTATAACATCATTTATGCATATTATTAAAATGTTCTTTTATAAACTGTACAATTGTACAATCATAAAATAAAAAAAGGTGGGTAAGTGGATGTCGCTCTGCTGTACAGTACTACAGTAGGTTACAAGTGGGTCACTGTAATGGATGGTGTTAAATTTAAATTCAATGATATAATATCATTGTATAAGAAAAACGATTCTGAGCGAAAACGGTCGTCAGCCTATGATATTATCAAGTATATTTGATGATATTATTGTGAATAAAGTAATGTATATATAACCTATTTACGTGGAACCTTGTTTTAAATTTTTAATGCTTAGCTACAAAAGTTGAACATTTTATACATTTTTAACTGCAAAATAATTATTAAATTATAAATTTGATAAATTTTGTCAAAATTTGAACTTTAAATGCATATAAAAAAAATTGTGCCTATGTATTTTTAATATTTTTCAACTGCTATTAAAACGATATATCAGGAGCCTTGCATTCAATTTTCACGATTTTTACCCCAACATATAAAATTTTATTGATATTTACAGAAAAAAAAACTAAAAAAAAATTGAAAATTGTCAATAATGTCCGCAAACAGCTCAAAACAAATCAAAATATTTTCAAAATTTTATCGTGTATAGAAAATAATAATAAAAATATTCAGTGAAATTTTCAAGTATCTACAGTCATACGTTTTTTTAATTAGAACAAAATAAGAAATCGTTACATGAGAAATCGAGGAAATATCAAATGTTGTAAAAATACGAATTTCAAACGCTCATAAAAATTTAATTTGACTTTCTTATAGACATTTTTTTTTTTGATAAAGGTAGACAAACTTAAGGATAATCTTGCATTACATTTTCAAATCTTAGATTTAAAAAGAAAAGTTTTTATGAATTCTCAACTCAAAATAATTTGCTAATTTTTGTGATTTTTCCGTATTTTGTCAATATTTGAACTTTAAATGCTTATAAATAAAAAGTAATGAAGAATTTTTATTATTTTTCAAATACCATTGTAAAAATATACTAGGAGCCTTCTATTAAATTTTTAAACTTTTTTAACCATAATAAAATCAATACTTTCATCGCTTCGCTCAGAATCTAAAATTACAAAAAAATAACCAAAATCTTTATTTTTAGTTTAAATATCTAATTTCATTCAAATATTGGAACTTAAAAGTTAAATTGCATGTATAAAAAATATGTTGTGCTTATATATATATTTAGATTTTTTGGTTCAATTATGGACTATACGTATGTGAGCAATGTTGAATTAAATTTTCAAGCTTTTTGAAGGAGCGAAGTTATTTTGTTGATATAATATAATAAATATAAAAAGGCGGGTAAGTGGATGTCGCTCTTCTGTACAGTAGGTTAAAATTGGGTCAATGTATAATGGATTGTATTTAACTTGAATTTAATGATAAAATATTATCATTGCGTAAAGAAAACGATTCTGAGTGGAAACGGTTTGTCAGTCTGGATATTTTATATTGTAGCCTGTAAGTCGAATTAATATTATGATATTATTATTTTTTATTTGTATCTATGGTGACAAACAAAGCGTTAGAAATTTAAATCCTGTTTTTAGCTGTTTTTCGTAATTTGTCGTTGGTTTTTCAAGTGGCATTAAATAACTATTGAGAAAATTGAAAAATTACCTCTTTAAAGTACCATTTTGATCCAATTTTTTAAAAGATCTGATACTAAATGTTGAAATTGAAGCATTCCTTCTGATAAAAATTTTTAGTCGACATTAATTTAAAAAAAAAAATAATAATAATAATCGAAAATTTCATATGCCTATCAATAGGTCAAAGCTATAAGTCAAAATATTTTGAAATGGTGTATAGAAAACCCTATTATAAACATTCAGTGATAAATGCATCTAACTAAGCTAATTTTTTTCAGAGTTAAATCAAAAACCTTCTCGTTTTTCTTAATTTTATTTTTTCCGGCGATTGGAATTTACCTCCGGAATTTCACTACCTACTGGGAATTTAAACCTTCCCATTGGACCAACTAGATTCACTTTCCCACCGGAAAATATAGGTACTGTAGTTGAAAATCAAAGCATTTCGACTACTTATCGCGTATACAGCCACACAAAAAAAACACCTACTCATTAGGTATCGTAAAATAAGTAAGTCCTAAGAGCGGCCCTACTGTATATTTTTATACAAACCATAAATTTTCCTCGCGGGACTCAAAATTGGCCGCGGGTTGCGAATATCAACTAATACCTACGTATTAATATAATTTGTAATAATGTTATACTTACGAGGCCAACTTAGGAAATACTTTGGGTGGCTTCAGGAGTTTTTAGGGGGCTTAGCATTTAATATATAGATTAAATTGTAAAGTTCGACATTTTATTTTTAGTTTTTTTACTAGGATTTTATTCTTAAGTTAAACATCACATCCTACAGGGGGAGGGAGGGAGGGGGGGGGCACTGGTCGTGTGCGTGGTGCGGTGAGGCTGATAAGGCCATAAGTACGTTTGTAAGCCGGAAACTACCATAATATAGACTTACTAAGAAACTACTTAGGACCTCTTATAAAATTTAAAGGTAAGATTATTACTAGGGCATCTCATCGGCTTTTTGTTATATTTTAATTTTAAATTAAGTTACGAGTATTAAAAGATGTACGTATAAAAAATTTACAACACTTTTAAAACACTCATAATTCACTTTCAGATTAAAATATAACAAAAAGCCGATGAGATGCCCTAGATAATATTCTTACCTTTAAATTTTATAAGAGGTCAATTCACTCTAATTTTAAAATTAACGGGGCTAAACGTGATCTGCTGAGCGTAAAATTTACTATGTCGCAAACGTGTAAGAAGGAGACAAACTATGCGGGCGAGACATCCTCTTGATATGTTTAGAACCTATTGTTTACTTTGGATCATAGAAACAACTTTTTCGTTTATTTATCTAAAAAATCGTAGTTCACTGTTCAATACCTATACACAAAAGTATAAAACATTTTTAAAATCAAATTTTGATAAGTGTAAGTACAAGTTTAAATTTAAAAGTCGACTTTAGGATCTTAAGGAGACGATACTAAAATAACAAACCTTTTTTTTAAATATCCGTATTACCGTGATTAGATATATTAGTAGGTACTTGTGAATGAAAATATTAAATAAGTCTTTTTAACGTGAAAAACAGTTGTTACAAATCGCTTTAATTTCTTTCTTTCTAAATACTTTTTGATGGGAAATGTATTGTTGTAATTGTATGCAATCAATGCTGTAACATTTATACGAATGTTCCCATTTTATCTACATTAAGGTTCACTATTTACTAACTATAATAAAATTAATATATTGACTATTTAATTTATTTATTAGATGATATATAAGTAATAATAAGTATAATAAATTCTATAAAATAATGTACATTTAAACAATTAACAATACAGTATAATATACTTTAAATTAACAAAAAAACAGTTATAGGTACATATTATAATACACAATAGGGAGTATAAGTATTTAACCCCTTTCACAAATAATTTCAACAACACTTGGTTCCATTAATACTGGATTTAAACATCTATGAACGGAGCTGCTTAATATTTCGTCCAGAAGCAAATGTACTAAACTGAAATAAATTATAAAAATTAAAATTACTATAGATGAAATCAAAAGCAAATTATTAGTAAAATAAACGGTGATTTATTTTAAATTATCCAATAAATTTATTGTTCAGCAATATTATGTTCCAAAACTAAGTTCATTTAAGGATTAGGTTTCTAAGAACAAATAATATAATATGAAATATTATATTACCTAAAATGGTACGAAAAAAAGTTGATAACTAAAAAAAAATTATATACTTAGAAAACAGCTTCAAATAGATATTTCAAAATTCAAATATGAAATTGGGTAATAGCATAATGTAATTTGTGCGTACAGATTTTGTAATTCAAAAAATTTAGATAATTATAAAATGTTTACTATTCTTAAAAGGATTAATCAAACAATAGGTATTTAAATTAATTTTGAGAGAACTTAAAAAATATGTATTTTAAACCTAATTATTTCACTTTAATAATTTAATCAATTACTTTTAAAATTTTTCCTATATACATTAATAAACAATATTTAGTTAGAATGATTTTTAAATTATAAAATAATGATAATGTATATAATATCATACTTTTCATCTGAAACAAATCTCCACAAATAAAGCTGTAAATAGTGAATATCAACTTGAACCTGTTGAAGTCCGTAGCGATTAAATGTTCTTAAACGAACACATTCTAAAAGTGTCTAAAATATTAAAAGAAAAAAAAATTAAAAAGTTTAGATTACAATTTTTTATACAGAAAATATCCAAACCTTAAGACTTATTTTAATAATGCCTGTTGTAATAGAAACCCTCGAAAATTGAACTGGGGAAAATATATCTATGCGTTCTGAAAATAATCTATTGATGGCGGAAAATGTTTGAGTGTTTGTAGCTGTCCCACCAGTAGACCATGCCCTTATATGTCTAGACATTTGAGTCCTACGACTTGAATCACTACTTCTGTCGGTCCGCAAACCTTCTTCAAATAATTCACCAACCTAAATAATAAAGAGTAATTTCAATAATTAGTAATTACAGAAGAATCTTAACCTCTATTGGAACAATACAGAATACAATTTGTAAAATATGTAAAATTTACTAAATTAAATTAAATAATATTTATTTTTGTCTTAAATAGTTTAAAATGAAGCAAACAAATGCCTATTATTTGAATATAAAACTGTTTTGTATCTATATGGATAGCTTCGGATAGCTATGGATTAGAAATGTTTACAAAGTAATAAATAATATGGATAGGTGTTAGATATCATATGTTTTCTACTATAACTATTGTGTTAAAATCTTAATAATTATTTTTAAAAAAACTTTTTTTTTTTTTTTTTTAATTTTATAGATGATACACGCCCTCTTCTTCTTATTATTAGAAAGCATATGACAATATAACACAGATACTGTTATGTAAAAATTTGGTTCTTAAACTCTGTCTAAACTATTATGTATATATCAATATTTAGACTTGGACTAAAATTAAATACGAGTCAGTTACTTGTAAATAGTGTTGAAGTTTTTGGTCTATTTAGAATATTTTATTAAATTAAAATACAGAAAAACAGAAAAATATACTATCATCTTTCAGTTTGAAAATATTCATTATTAATTATTCTAATATTGATTTTAAACCAGTAAAGAAAATTAAATTTGATAGGTTCTATCATTGGCTATATGCATTATAAACAGAAATCACTTATCAATATCCTCTTTACCATATCTACAAGTATACTCCAAACACGTTAAGAGCATGACTAGTTAACAAAGGAAAAAACTGGTCATGTTCTTAATGTGCGCGGAGAATATATCCATCAAAAGTTTAGTAATTTTAACTAATTTATTATATACTACAAATGAGAAGTTTTACTTGACTGTCGACAGATGTAATTTCCTCCACCACTCGTTTCATAACAGCGCGCACTGTTCTTGGTTCTAAACTATGAAGCCAATCACGGGTTTCAACAGATTTCTTTAACATCTAAAAATTAAAATCAAAAATAAAGCAGATCAATATCAGTTATTTTTTTGTATTACTTACTTGTGATATGGATAGTCCTTCAACGCGTACATAATAGTTTACAAGATGTTGAGCGGCAGAATGCATATCTGATGCCAACTCAACTTCAGAGCTAAGTTGTGATGAATTCTTGTTTTTGGTTTCAAAATATTTATTAATCTCGTAAGTTTCATCAACTAGTTTTAACTAAAAATAAATTAATAATAAATATCAAATACTATCATTTACTATTTATTCTTAGGACTATATTTTAGCTTACCAAATGACCGACACCAGAAATTTGATATTCAAGACACATTTTTGTCATAATCAGGAAAAGAAAAGCGGGTGGACAAGGTATGCAAATAGTATAAGAACGAGCTGCTGAGGATAAATAATGTAAAAATCCCACAACAAGACTTTCGCGTACATAATCCACACTAATAGTTTTTCGAAGAGCATTATTGGTTGAAAATGATACTTTTGGATCTAAAAATGCCTAAACACAATATTAATCGATAGAAAATTTATATGATTAAATCAATTGTGTAGAAATAATAACTAAAATTTGATAGGTTTGTTTCTCCAATTAAAATTCAATATATTATCATTGGTTTTAAAATACACAGATGAGCCATAGGAGTTTTTGGTGACCAAACATATGCAGTCAGCCGCTAGGTTTACTGTATCCGTTTACATTGTACTTAATGCAAACGGATATAGCAACCTAGTTTACCTAGCAACTAACAGCATATTTTTAGTCACCAAAAACTCTTATGCTATAGTTTATCTGTGTATTTTAAAATCAATAATATTATAGTTATAATTATTTGACTTACAGAAATATCTTGTAAAATTCCTTTAACTTTTTCTATTACATCTGATGTTAATGATGCCAAGGATTCAGTAGCAAATCCATTATCATTTAATTTTTGCAACGATACTAATGACTGACGTACAGTTGCGAGTTTATCATGGAAATGCGCTTTTAACATATCTAAGTGTAATTTAGTTTGACGACGAGCAGCAGATGAAATAATCTCCATTACGTTCCTATGAATATTAATATATTATTATCAATTATACGTAATACTATTTTTTTTATGGATTTAAATACATACAATGTAAAATCTTTGTAGGAAAACAATTTTCCAATTGCTTGAATCTTTCTATAAAATCTGTCCAGAGCTCTAACTAGGATCGCTGTATCACTTGTATTTCTATCAATATAACACTGAACTATTTCCAGGTATCGAATCATATTATCTTCAACAAATACATTTAATTGATTTATACTGATTTCGGTCTCTTCATTTTCATCACTGAAAATTAATGACAATGATTAATAAATAAATCAAAATTTTCTTTTTTATATGTTTTACTTTTTTGATAAATTTTCAACAAACATATCATTGAATGATGCGATTACTAGGCACAATTGACTAAGGAATGTGTCACTTCCTAAATCAATAAATTCAATCATATCCTATAAAAATAATTAAATATATAAATAAATTACAAACCATAAGCTACAATATTTTTTTATTTCATAATTATACTCTTATTATTTAAATAGCATTTGAAAATTGCAAATTCAATAATTCGGAATATTACATATTGTACTGAAGTCCAAAAGTTGAAAATTGATCAAATATATAATAGAATTATAAAAAAAGCAAGTGATAGGCTTGCTATCTGTCTAACTTCATACATTCGTAAAATAGCAATATTATGATAAACATGAGTATATTCAATTGTATATTGGTGACAACTTGATACTCGTTTGTACATGTTTGAACCCTAATATATTTTTAAAATTATCTAGTCAATGGTAGAAGTATTAAAACATATAAAATATAAAATATTTGAATAATAAAATTAAAATCTATAAGAATTATAACTAAATGTACTTGATTTATATCTTCAACTTGCGATTGAAGTACTTGCAATGACTCCAATAGACAATTTTTTGAGTGTAATAAAAATTCTTTGCATAGTGATAAAACTGGCTCATCAAGTTGAAGTAACAGATTAACAGATTTAGTTAAATCTTTACCAGTAATCTAGGACATAAAGGGTCATTTTAGTAAAATCATGCTTCTACTATAATAGGTAAAAGTAAATATAAATCATGGATAAATACTTACATTTTTATCTCTTAAATGGCTGTATAAAATTTTCTTTAGTTCATTCACTATTTTGTTACAATCGTTAAGTATTCCCTTTAATGATTCTTGATTCCCATATTGAGTTAAAACTCGTTGAGCATGTAAATATTCTTGAACAACCTAATAAAGATATTATATTAAAATTACATAATTTTTGTTTTGTAATAAATAATCAGTTTATTAGAAATAAATATGAATAATCTAAGGGGTATTAACATTCAATACCAACAAAAGGAGTTCAGTATAGGCAATTTTCTATGTGTGTGCATGTGTGTATAGTAAGTATTCATTAGTGTGAGTGACTGTGTATAAAATAAATATTGGAGCACTCCCACACATGCACGTAAATTATAGTAACGCAGCACTTTACACACTAATTACAAATGCGAATTTTAGTGAAACACTGAAACTTAATTTTGTATTTCCAATAATATAGCTTCGGTACTGAGTGACATCATAGTATAAACACTTATTATACAAACTGAAGAGAAGAAGTTTTTCTAGGTTTGTATAGAAGTCGATTTTCAATATTTTATTTTCAATGTCCAATATTTAGCTTTAAAATTTGTGATATCTTACTTTTGGAATTTGAATTATTGAGTTAAGTAATTAAAATATCGAAAATGTATATATGCATGGATTAACTTCTCTTCTACAATATTGATAATAAGTGTTTTTACTCTTGAGCCACTCAATAAGCCATATTATTAAAAATACAAAAATTAATTTTCATAATGTTTCAATACTATTCATACCCCTTAAATAAGTACATACATTATTTTACCTGTGCATAATCTCCTTTTATTAAAAGTTTATTTAATGTTGTTGGAAGCGTATAAACAAACTCCAACCGTTTTAATAATGTATGGGTCTCTGATAGTTTTGATATTTCATCTCTATTGGCCTAAATATATTAAAACACATACATAATTATTTAATGAATAAAAACCCACCTAAAGTTAATATTCAAAAAAAATGTTCACTTGCATGCAAAGATGATGTAATTATTTCTGATGTATTAGTAATCTCATCCATTTTAAATAAAAGTGATTCCATATCTTCTTCTAAACTTTTAAAATCATTTTTCATCTGTAACACAAATTAAAACCATTCTGGTATTTGATTATATTAAATATAATATATTTTATTCTGGTTTAACATCTTACTTTTCCAATTGTATCAGTAGCCAAAATAAATTTATTGTAGTTTTCATATACTAAAGTTTGCATATCAGAATGTAAAGATTGAATGTCTTGATGTATTTCTCTTTCATGATCTATTACTTGTTTTAAATTTGACTCCTGTACAATATAATGAATTAGTATATTCAATTGTCATAAAACAATTCATACTCATCAACTGAAAATTAATCTAAGAGGTCAGGATTTGCAGAATAATTTTAAGCACTTAAAACACTATCTAACACATTAAATGCTGCCCGTGATTTCAGAAACGACGGCAAAAACAAAAACTAAAACCACCCATACCTTTAAATTTAGAGTTCATTATCAATGGCCATCTAAATTTTAGAGTTTATTAAAAAAAATCCGATTTAATTATGGCGTATATGAACTTATATGTTCTTGACGCTTTAAGGCGTCACCGGCCTGTTGGAATAAATTTTTTTGATGTGACCTATACGCGTCAGCGGCGTTGAAAGTGTTCATATAAAATGTAATTTACAGTAAATTATAGATTGGATTTATTTTTACCTTAAGTACTTTTTTGACATACATCTCTGCATTGAAACATGCACCGTCAATGTCATAAGGATTTCCTGGTTTAATATCCATTTTAGAACATATATAATAATATAAAATAATATAAACTACCTTTATTAAAAAGAAAATATAATAAATATTAAACCATAGAATACTGTTATGATTAACTATCAATAAATTTAGTATTTTATCAGTTTCCGTTATCGTAACCACAGAATATATCCATCAACAAAACAATAATCATTATCACGGCTGCATAATATTATTATCACAAAATAAACGAAAATTAAAAATGCCGAGTAAAAAACATGTTATTGGACGTTTTTAAAATTACTAAATAAATAAATTGTAAATTTAAATTAATTAATTTAGTCATGATCGTTTTCTGTCTCTAGACGCTTATATTATAAAGTATAATATAATAATGTCGGGCTACGATTCCCGGAGTGATGGACCCGGTTTTGTCGGAATTAGATTCTGTCAAGAATGGTAATACGAATTCATTTTTTTAAAGTTGCTTAGTTTAGTTTGAATTTTGATCGGACCACAGTGTTGACAATACCTCTTTTTTTAAAGTCGAAACAGCAAGTTGCGTTTAATAATTTCTATGGTTGAGGAATAATGACAAAAATAAATAAAAATGCTGACTGTTTAATTTGCTAATTTAATTAGTCTTTGTGTTGTTTGTTTTCCAGTAACAACATGTTGTATCCAAAAGAAGACAAAGAACATAAAGTACTGTTGTACGCTGTAAGTAAAATATAATATTACTTTTGGACAGTTTTGGTTAATCATTTTTATTTTATTTATTTACCACATGCCAATTGTTTGGTCGTGTAAAAAGTATATTTGATTGTTACATTGTTTGTATATTAAATTATAAATAAGATGTTCAATGTTTCAGTGCCGAAATTGCGATCACAGACAAATGGCTGACAGCAATTGCATTTATGTGAACAAAATTATGCACGAAATCAAGTAATTTAAAACGTCTATACACAGTTTGACTTTGTTACTCATTAGTAATTAATATTATTTTTTTATTGCGTTTAGTGAACTTACTCATATTGTTTCCGATGTAACGTCTGATCCAACTTTACCCAGGTCTGAAGATCATCCCTGTCCAAAATGTAAACACCGAGAATCAGTATTTTTCCAAGCTCAAACTAGACGTGCAGAGGTATATCTTATACTAGATATTTAATTTGAATTATCTCTTAATTTGGTTATTTTTTTTTTTTTTTAGGAGGAAATGAGATTGTATTATGTGTGTACCAATCCACATTGCATACATCGTTGGACTGAGTCTTCAATTTAATTATTATATAATGTTTTTATTTATATATGTACTTTATCATGAACAATGGAAAATAAACAATATCACATTCAACTTATTTCTTTCATTAAACATTTTTGAGCAACGTTACAAATTTTATCATTTAATTTAACTGAAAAAAAAAAATAAGACAATTGAGTCAGATTTTGTGTTTTCCTTTAATCGGAAAATGATTTGCCATCATGATTGGATCTTTACATATAAAATGTAATATCATATCTAATATAAATGGACTTCCATTTTCTTCTTGAGGAAATTTTTAAATGTACTCTTCTTGAGATAAACAATCCACTACATTCGCACAGCCCAACAAACATCCAGTTGGATATCGTTTTGGAAATTCAACATCTAAACACAATGTAGAGATAAAAATATAATTAACTAATACAAAATTATACGGTAGATTATGTAATTATGTATAATGTACATTTTACAAATAAAAAGAAATTGCAAGTTATTTTATATTGAGAAATTTAAACACCTAAGACTTGACAATATAATACAAGGATCTTGATAAATTGTTTTTTAAGAAGTTAAAAAAAGTAGCACTAATTAAAAGTGTTTCAAAATTGAATATTTAAACAAAAAACAATTGTTTTCATACAAAATTAGTTTATTTGTTGTAATTCATAAATTATTAATCATTGACTTGAAAGTTCAAAATTCTCACCATATATTTTTGATCATTTTTAATTGCTGAAGTTATAACTTATTAGAAGCCCCTGTGACTTCCAAACAAAATGTTATCAACATATATAAATTTAAAATAAAATTGTTTAATTCTATAAATATTAAATAGCATACAATTAGCCATCACATTTTGAAAATTATATCATATATAGACAATTTTAATATAAATATTAAGTGAACATAAAAAGTTTATGATTATTCGTTTTTAAATTATAAGAAATAAACAGAATTAATTTTGTCAAAGACTGGTGTTCCTAATATATTCTTATTTCCAGCAGCTGTTTGTTTTTTCCCATAATTATTAAAAATAATATTAGCACCCATACATCATACTAAATTTATGAGCGTAGTTGATGACAGTTCAAAAATGTAATTTGTATACATTATTGAAACAACTGAAATCAATTTTAAGAATGTTTTTTTATTTTAGGTTTTTTTGCTGTGAGTTTTTCATTATGAGTTATAAATTACAATCCCTATACCTTTATATAGCATTATTTATAATTTATAGCTATGTATTAATGATTTGTCCACAAAACAAAATTATGAAATGTTAATTACTTATCTTCTTATAAAACGAATGTATCCAACCCCCCTAGTATATACATATTATGACATAACTATACATTGTATACTAATAAGCAATAATAGGTATGCATTCTGATGTATACTGATATACCTACATTATATGTATAATACATAATAATCATTAGAATTGAGGACTTTTTAATTTCAAAATATGCATAAAATTATATGTAATTTATACTTAACATTTATTTAATTACTTACAATATTAAATTTTGCATTTCATGTAATTGTAAGCTATGATCATTTTAATGCTTATTAAAGAATTACCTGGGTGGCAATAAGTTTTTTAATACAGTAATATTGATAATTTTGACCTAATATAGAATACAGTTCTAAAATTATATTCAACCATAATAAATATTTATTTTTTGTAACTTATAGGTAACGACATTATACGAAAATATATTATTTTTTGTGCTATATCAAAGATTCTTAAATTGGCAATAAAAAAAAGGTGGGTAAGTGAATGTCGCTCTGCTGTACAGTAGGTTACAAGTGGGTCACTGTGATGGATGGTGTTAAATTTGAATTCAATGATATAATATCATTGTATAAGAAAAACGATTTTGAGCGAAAACGGTCAGCCAGACTATGATGTTACTAAGTATATTTGATGATATTATTGTGCATAAAGTAATTTATATATAACCTATTTACGTGGAGCCTTGTTTTAAATTGTTAATCCTTAGCTATAAAAGTTGAACATTTTATAAATAAAAAACTACGAAATAATTATTAAATTTGATAAATTTTGTCAAAATTTGAACTTTAAATGCTTATAAAAAAAAATTGTACCTATGTATTTTTAATATTTTTCAAGTGCTATTGTAACATAATATGAGGAGCCTCGTATTACATTTTCACGCTTTTGTGCACAACAAATACAATTTTATTGATATTTATAGAAAAAAAAACTAAAAAAATTGAAAACTGACAATGTCCGTAAACAGCTCAAAAAGAGTCAAATTATTTTCAAAATTTTATCGTGTATAGAAAATGCTAATATAAAAATTCAGTGAAATTTTCAAGTATCTATAGTCATTCGTTTTTTAATTACAACAAAATAAGAAAATCGTTACATGAGAAATCGAGTGAATATCAAATATTGTAAAAATATGAATTTCAGACGCTCATAAAAATTTAATTTGATTTTCTTGTAGGCATTTTTTTTTTTGATAAAGGTAGACAAATTTATGGATAATCTTGTATTAAATTTTAAAAGAAAAATTTTTATGAATTTTCAAATAAAAATAATTTTCGTGATTTTTCCGTAATTTGTCAAGATTTAAACTTTAAATGCTTATAAATAAAAACTGTGATTAAGGATTTTTAATTTTTTTTATCTGCCTTTGAAACAATAACCTAGGAGCCTTCTATTAAATTTTCAAGCTTTTTTAACCAACAAATAAAATTTCATTGATATTTATAGAAAAAAAAACTAAACAAAATCGAAACTGAAAATGTCCGTCAACAGCTCAAAAAAAGTCAAAATATTTGGAAAATGTTATGGTGTATAGAAAATTCTAATACAATCATTCAGTCAAAATTGCATGTACCTACGCTCATTTGTTTTAGAGTTGCACCAAAAACCAAAATCGATTTTCTCGAAAACTGATTTTGCGTAAAAATTCCCATTTTTCCTTAATTTTTCTTTTGCTTTGAAAACTACTAGGAAATTATGACTTTTGGTCCCCCCAAAGTACCAACTAGATTCACTTTTCTATCAGAAAAGTTACCGTTGAAGAAGATCCAAGCACTTTCACTGTCCTAAAAGGCGATGACAGACACAAAAAAAACACACATCATTGTAAATCGCTCAGAATCTAAAATTTCATTTCAACAATTAAATTGTAACAATTTGTGTAAACCTTACCTTTAGATTCTCAGCGTAGCGAATGAATGTATAATATTGTATTTACAATGATATGTGTTTTTTTTTCTCTCACCGACATTTGGTGAAGTTAAAATGCCCTGATTTGAAACATCAATCTCCGTTAAGTTGTAATAGTCGTCTTCGTCTTCGTAATTATTATAGGATCTTAGGTCTTCAAAATCAATTCATTAAATTTCGTATCTATACACAATAAAATCGTATTTTGGTAATTTTGATTCCATATTTCAAAGAATTTTAGTAGAATTTAGTCCTGGACTCGATTATAGCATAATAAGTAACTAATTTTCTCCTTCACTAAGACTGCACCGCAGTGTTAAAAAAAAACAACTCGAAACTAAACACATTAATGATAAATTAATAGTTCTATAGAATGACGGAGAGTGTCTAATATAAAAGTAGGTACTTACTTCTTATAATATTTTATAGGTGACAAATAATATACCTAGATTATAGATTTTTCGTAACAGTCTTTCGTTTTATTGTCGTATTATAATAAATTAATTTTCCATCAGCGATTTAAAATTTTATAAATGTTAAAATGTTTAATTATTATATGAAATATACGTATCTATTTTTTTTCTATCTCTACAGATATCTAAATAAGCTAGATTAAAATAAATACAGTGCGTATATGCAGTCGAGACTCGATGGACGACTGGACGAGAATAGATATATTATATATTATAGTTATTGTAGTAATAATTGTAGAATGTAGAAATAAAACTTCTCCTTATTAATATCATACCTACTATATTTTCGCATATTTTATGGTTTTAATTGCATATTTAGCGATATATAAGGTTATATTATAGTGCATATTTATGCAATTTTAAGTGCTATAAAATCTCGACCATGATTATTATTATACAGATGCACAGTTAATTCAGTAGTCCGCACTCAGTACTCACTATATTGTAATCAGTGGATAGTTCCATAACGTACTACAAATTACAATCATAACCATTTGGAAATTGTTGATAATTAACAAGTGAAATTTTTTTTTAAAATTTTTAATGTAGTCTTTGAAATTAGTACAATTAGGCGGCACTGAATAGTGAATATCAAAAAAAAAAAACAAAAATCAAACATTTAAAAGTTAAATTAGAAGAAATTCCAAAGTATCTTATTATATTACTCAAAAAAAAAAAATGTAAATATAATCACACAATACGTCAATACCGATTTACAATTTTAGAGTAGTTCAACATCGTAGATTTTGTACTTTCAGTCGTTTTTATTAGTTTCCATATCAACAAAACCAAATATTAATTATAATTTATATCAGGGGTGGGCAACTGGCGGCCCGCGAGCCTTTTTATCTGGCCCGCGCTACATTTTCAAATTGCATTAGGTATAGGTATACAATTTTAGACTTTATTTATACCTATGTCTTATTTCATTATAAACAAAATAAATGCTATTTAAAATGTATATTTCGAATGACCTTTTTTTTTTTTTTGCTTTCTACGATCTGGCCCGCTATATTTTAAATTTCTAAAATTTGGCCCTATAGTAACTTTGAGTTGCTGCCCATCCCTGATTTATATGATTCATTTAACTACCAATTATATTGCATGTAATTTTATTACATTATGTATAAATGCTAAAAGTATTTGTCCGACACAAATATTTTATCGATAAAGAGCGATTCGACGAAGTATCTTTACAGCATCGATATGGATAGCAAATTAAATTTGTCATGTTTGTTATGACCGAACGGTAGTACGGAGTTAATTCTGCGTTCCCGAACGAAGTCGGGTAACCATTTTTTTATAGAGTTTATCTAGAGTTGAGTTTTCGAACGCATGTATTAACGCTAACAGAGAAGTTCGGAGACTCAAAAATATTATTGATAAATGATAAGGCACATCGTTTCGACGAGGGGATCGTATCATTTCGTATTCTGTGCTGTGACCTGTACAATATCTTAATTGGTTCTTTGATTAAATAAAAGGGCTACTGACTATAGAAAGTGTCCCTTAGCAGTTAGTCACCGTGGCACCGTGTTCCAACTGTTCCGAGCTAACTTCAATGTTGTTAAAATTCATTACGGTAAATAGCTTGGATTTTCATTTTATCAATAATATTGGACACTGGCTGTAAACTAAAAAAAAAAAATTATTTATTTCACAGTTCACTGTATTTTGTTATTTGTTCACTTTGTACTTTGTATTCTGTTCATTCTTCATATTTCATAATAATATTATATAGGTAGTATTCATAAAAAAAAATTAACGCATAGTATAATGCATTTGTACTATATGTAAACCGTTTTAAGTGATAAATCTTATTGTTTATAAGTGCAATTTAAAAATTGTTTTACAAATTTTGTTCTAATCAAACTAGTATTGCATTTTACGCGACATATTTAATTTGTTATTTTTATTTTTTAGTGCCCAGTAGAGAAAATTTGTTGTTGAACTAATTTGATAACTTCATGAACGCGTTAAAGTTCAATAATTTAATCAATCAATTGAAAACGTAAGTGATGTATAACTTATTTTTTGTTACTTTGTTATATTTAAAGGTTATTACAGCCATAAACTAGTTTATAGATCAGTTTATTAACTAATTTTGATAGTAAGCAGCCCGGGCCCCAATCACTTCTCCCTGTGTATGCCACTGTACTGCATACTGTATTACAACATCTGTATAATTTTAATTTCATGTAAACTTTACACTTTTTCTACCCACAAATTAATTGATAGGTACAGAATCCTTAAAGTTGTTATGCTATATTTTTGGATATTATTAAAAATATCTTAAGCACATTAAATGGATGATTAAACCATGAAATTCATTTTATGAAAATGTACTTAATTAATTACATTTTTTAATCACAAGAATTGTATAAAATAATATGGATATTCTTTTCATAGAAATATCGGTTTTATACTTAGATTATATTTTTAGTTAACATAAACTACAACATAGGTCTTCGTAAAATATGTGAGGCCTCGATTCTGTTACAATACTCAATAATCATATTTTTAAAATATTAATTGTATTAATGGGGACAAACGCAATCAGACTTAAATTGCTATAAGATGAATCATTGTGTTTTCCCATTCAGTTAAACTGTATAATTTATGACTTTTACTCTTGATAGTTGATACTGATTAAAATATAAAATACCTACCATATCAATTCATAATTGTGTATTTTGCTTTATTTCAGGATAAGTTTTTTAAATTTAAGAAGAAAAATGAGCACTGAAATAAATCCAACAATGAACAATGAACACAATATTGTATGGTTTGATGGTGAGGTATGTGATTATTATTAACTCTACTTACTTAAATTAATTAATATTAACATATACATGGGGATTTTTTGAGCATGCTCAACTCATTTTTATGTTTAAATTATGCATACATTCCAATTCTGATTTATGGAATTTTTATGCGTTAATTAAAGACAATATTTTTGAATACTCAGATTTTTGGCAATACCAACATTGGATTTTCAAATGAGTGCCTACATGTTTTAATGCAATTACGTTAAATTTAAACCTACCTATTGAAATAATTTAGTATACGTAAATTTATAACTATGCATACACATTTAAACTAAATTGTATTTATCGATTTACAGATGACTGGATTAGACTGTAATCACCATACCTTGATAGAAGCAGCTATTATTATAACCGATAAAAACTTAAAAGTTTTAGCTGAGAGTCCAAATATTATTATACATCAATCAGATGAAGTGTTGGAAAACATGGAAGATTGGTCCAAAAAGCATCATGGAATCGTAAATATTTTAACACAATTTTGAATTTTTTTTGTTCTCAGTAAAGCGAGGTTTATCAGTTATCTACACTATGCTCTGTTTAACTTAAGAAACATAGTTGGCGGCCGAGTTGTGCACAAAAGCTGGTCGTCGATGACTGCATTTGAACAGAGTATATGTCCTTGTATTTTGCCTGGTTTTTTTTGTACCCTTTTTTGGATAAACTAAATATAATTATTAAACATTTTGATTTTAATTTCTCTGAAATAGCTTATTTATATCCTAAAAAGTGCCAAGATCCAAGAGTTTATTTTAAGACTTTATAATATTATCTTTAATTATTAGTCCTTTCATTCTCTGTCAACTAGTTGTTTTATGCACCTTTGTTATATGAACTATGTTTGCAAGACTATACTACTGCAGTTTGACTAATTTTCTAAATCATTTCTACTTAGTATAGAAACAAATGAGCATTTAATTTTATGATAGACAAAATTCTACCTAAGCATTTAAATTGTCCTTGAGATTCCCTATACTCTGTTCAAAATAAGAAACCTAGTCGGCGACCAGCTAGTGCGTAAGGGCATGACAAATACTACACGGCTGGTGTATAGATAGGTGACTTGGTGGGGGGACAAAAAAGTGTTGCCTGACTGGCACTGCAGACTGTGTTTCTAAACATGAACAGAGTATATATTGATACTTGATATATCTGGTGGCTGGTTGTATCATATAGTATCTATATTGAAAAATTAATTTGTCACTTACCTAACATAACCTAACCTTTTATTTTGTGTGTATTTTTGTTTTAGAGTGGCTTGACTGAAAATGTTAGAAATAGTAATATATCAATTGAACAAGCTGATCAAATGTTATACGAGTTTATCAAACCATTTACTCCTAAAGGTGATTTTGAAAATATATAAATTAATATGTATTATTCTTGATTATTTAAATTCAACCAGGCTAGTGCCAGAGTAATCATTAAATTATAGCTTTTATTATAATTTTAGGTGTTTGTCCGTTAGCTGGTAATTCTGTTTACATGGATAGAACTTTTATTAGAAAATATTTGCCAAAACTTGAAAGTCATTTAAGTTATAGATTAATAGACGTGTCTACTCTAAAAGAGTTGTTTAAGTATGTATTAAACATAATTATAATATTATATTTTCTTTGCTATTCATTTTATGCAGGAAGACAAGAATAAGGTGATGAACAAATTCAGCTTCTAAAAACGGCCAAGAATGAGTCGCATGATTCAACGGCCACAGGCTGCACTGTGGTCGCATTGGTTGCTACTTAAACCAGTATAGTATAGAGACTATTCATGCATGATTTTGAACCATGACCCTTTATATAGCTTGTAAAATTACATTTTCATACATCTACATATTGTCCCCATTCATGCAAAACACTAAGTCCAAAAATTTATTTTTCTGGTTTATTATTACATAGAATTTAGTTTAAAAATATTTACAATATGCTATATTCAACTAATTCCCCAATATTTATTTATTTATTTTTATTTACGGGTAAGAACCCAATTACATAAGATTAATAATTTAGTACATATAAATATTGTATAAATAACATTTGGAAAAAACCAACTATATACCTACTTAATTATAATAAATTAAAAATCATAGAATATAAGTCTAATAAAAAAATTTTCTTACATAAATATTGTAAGAAAAAACAAAATTAAAATTAAAAAATCAATTTGTTCATCATTAGTAATAGACATCATTCTATTTATAGGAGCTGATGATGCATAATTTGTTTAGTGTTTGTTTAAATAAAATGTAGTAATGATTGATGGCCTAGTTTTAAATTGAGAAACAAAAATATTTAAAAAAAACTTGATAGCTCAGGACAGAAAACAAATCCATAGTAGTTCGAACAAAAATATTATTTAAAGATGTTAAATAAACAATTTAAAATGTCAACTAAGTCCATTTGATACTTAACTAAATACGCAGAACACACTAAGTTGGTAATTCATAGAATATAGTTAAACTAACATGCAAAATTGATTAAGTCTATTTTTAATCTATAAAATATTATTATTTTAACCAATATTAAACAGTAAAAATCTAATTGATTAGGTTTTATCATTGATTATAAATATTTATAAAAAATTATCATATATAATATAAAACAAAATAAAAAACATTTGTTTAAGAAAAAAATAATATTTATATTAAATAGTACTAATTGTATGGAAATTAATTGATTTTAATAGATCTAGGTTGTGCCAGGTCAACAATAACATACACACAGAATACACTAATGTCTGTATGCAGTCAATTTGTGTGTCACATACTCACATAAGACATAATTAACATGTCTCATGTGACTCATAAATTCACTATGCATACAGGCATAAGTCCTAGTAAACTTTGTAAAAGTCACTAAGTCCTACTTAGAAGTTTATATTTTAACTATAATAATAATTATAAATTTCAGTGTCATATTATTTAAAACCATTCATAAATAACTACTTTGCTCAAGATAATCAATCAAAACAAGCAAAAGCAAAATTTAGTTACATTTGACATACATTTAAAAGTTAAAAAAATTTTCAAACTTGATTCTCAAAAATCTTGTTTTTGGTCTTAATGTGCTTTGCACGAACGGAGAAATATTATTCATATGTTATATAAATTCAACCTTCTTAAAGAAGAAATTTAAGTGTAACAATTGTTCAAGATATTATATTTGTATTGTGTATCGATGAGTATCAAGCTATGATTTACCGTGAACACAGATATATATAGGCATACACGATGTGTTAAACAAGTTAGCATCTGTTGCGACTGTAGTGCAGCCTGTGGCTGTTTAATTATGCAACTGATTACTGGACGTTTATTCAAGTGAGCGGTTGTATGATTTTGGTCTGCTTATTCTCGTTTTCATAGTTTTATGTTTTGTAGTTTGATAATCTGATATTTGATGTTTCTGATAAATTTAATTTTTTATCTTCAGATTTTTATATTATGATATAAAAGTTCAAAGGTTAGTAAATACATCTTAAAAGTCAGGTTATCAAGAACCTACAACTAATCTATCTTGAATTAACAGTTTAATTTATTTTAAACCCCATTTAACAAAAATGTTTGAGTATATAAAAAATTCTAATTAATGTATATAATATTAATAAATGTATACATTTTAGACGTTGGAAACCCGAATTAGCTAATGAAGTTCCAATCAAATCGTGTAAGCACAGAGCTCTTGATGACATTAAAGAAAGTGTTCAAGAACTCCAATTTTACAAAAGCTGCTTAAAGTTATAATGAAAAAATATTAAACTCGGTATATCCATTCAACAAGACATTACCTACATAGATATGCATCAAAACAAGTATCAAATTATACTAAAAAAAAAAAAATAATGTTACAAGTGCATTGAAATTTCACCCTTCATAATAATTATGTAAAATTGCCATTTCTCATTGTTCTCCTACTGCAGGGGTCACCAACTAGCGGCCCGCGGATGAATTTTGACAGGCCTGCAGATATGGAGAAAAGAAGCAATTTAATACGTAATTATTATTACGGGCGACTATTATATTAATAAATGTGGCAGGTAATTTCTTATCTTTGTAAATTATTAGGTTTAAAACGAATTCCGATCCCGACTCACCAACGAACACTTTAAAATGACAATGAAGATAGTGACCACAAATCATAACCCCGACTTAAAGAAGCTAGTTGAGAGCAAGATCTGCTATTTTCACATTAAAAATATTAATTCATAATTGTTTCACTTATTTATTAAATGTAATTCTATTTTCATTAGTTATATAATACGTGTATATTTTTAAACAGTTATACTACTAAAATACTATATCAGTATTATAGTACCAATTTTATTCTTTCTTTTCTTATATTAGTGTAATCTACTTTCAATCTCCATAAAATATATTCAATAATATTATGATATTTATAATAAAATAACCATAACTCACTACTCAATATTTTTCATCTACAAGGTTAATCTATAAATTACAAATATTTTTTTGTTAAAAAGTAACAGTAATAATGTAGACCTTAAGAAAAATCGGTCAGAAACAAAAAAAACTTGTATCTAGCCCAAAAACAATATTTATATTATAAAACTGTCACAATTGTATCATTGAGAAATAAATAAGAAACAAAATGATTTTTAACATTATTATTTTTGTAATGATTTAAAAACTATGTTACGTATTGCATACATACCAATATAATGTAACTATATTACTTATATACCTTGTTATTCTATCTAGCAAATAAATAATGAGACAACTACAATATAACATAAATTGTATAATACATTAATTTGAACAAACATGTTTTATTTTAAATGAATAATCTTGTATAATAAAATAAGAAACTGAACAATTTGTTGTTTTATCATTTATGTAGTAAAAGCTAAAGACAATACTGTTAGAAGTAAGCTACCGACAATCACACCATATCCAGTTGAATAAACTTGTTTGATGGTCAAACATTTACCAGCATCCCACACCTAAACAAAACAAATAGTATTAATTTTTTAAAACTAAAATTGATATTAAGTTCATTAAAACTCACCAAATGTCTGATACCATTACATAGGTGATAGAAGAATGGATAAGCCACTAATCCTTTAGCTGACATAATAGCGGCTGATGGTAGTTCCAACCCATGTACAAATTGCACAAATGTTGGCAAATCCGTAAAAATGAATACTGTAATAAAATATTTTAATTAATACAAAGTGATTGAGTGAAAAATACTTTGACTAATAAAATTTTGAAAAATTAATAACGCTATGATACAGACATTGTGTTACCCAGTTTATAACAAAAATTTGATTATTAAATTATAACTCTTTTTGGATATTGGTTTATGTAAAGCTATTTTTACACATTTGATATTGATATAAATAACTGCAAGAAACTATAATCTATCCAGTGAGATAACGCAACTTTACCATGTATCTAAATCAGTACCCAACCTTTTTCGACTCGTGTGTGACATTCAAAATTTATATTTATACCGCCTGCATATACCGGTAATTTTGATCAAATATAAACTATTATACTTAAAAATTGGAAAATGTTTTTTAATTCTTAAAAGCTTCTTAAAATAACATTTTTTTTAAAAATTAAAATTTAATATTTATATTTATACCTAAAATGTATACCGGGTTGGGCATGCATGATCTAAATGATGAGGAGAGGTTTAATATTTCTCCAGCCATGAAGTCATGCACATACAATAATATGTTTTGGGTTGCCGCCAGGTTGCGCTCTCTCACTGGGCAGAGTACAGTAATGGAACTAACATGGAATCACTTTTGAATTACTTTGTAAATACCTACGTTAATTATATTTATTTTTTAAAAACGTCTTCTTGCGGGGTGAGACCACAGAAGTAAATATAATTATTTTTATTTTTTTGATTATCAAATATACTTACCTATAGATAATTTAAGATAAAAAAAAAACATAAAACTTACATGCTCCTAATCCAGCAGTAACACCGCTCAATGCCACTCCAGTTCCACGGTGTGTAATAGATAACAGGGTTGTTAATTGAATCTTATAAACAGATAAGTGAGGAGACATAGGTCTATTAAGGCGGTTATTTTTGTCATCATGAGTCTCTTTTGATTTTCCCTCAACTTCTTGAACAGTTTTCACTTGCATGGTAATCATACGGTGTCTAGAAAATAAATTTCAAATAAAAATAAATTATACGTATTTTTTTATCATATTGGTCTAGTTTATCAGTTTTTAGCTGCAATACAGCTATATTTTTTTTTTTATTATACTTTTTCTACTAAATTAAAAAAAAAAAAAACTATTTAGTGTATTAGTGTCTAGATGTCTTAGTAAATATGAAAGAAATCACAGAAAAATGTAATACTCAATGAAATGTCACATGCATAGGTACATTGTAATTCTACATTTTGTAAAATCAAAGTATATTTCAGATTTTTAACTTTATTTTTGGAGATTAAATTATAAATATTTTCTTTGATATAGCAATGTCCAATTACTAATTTTAATGTGCAGTATGTACAGTAACAACCAAAATACTATGTTAATTTATTACAAGTAATATAATGTTGAAAAATATATTGTATTAATTAATATAGCTATTATTGAACAAAAATTAGTTTTCAAAATATAAATATTAGTATGTGTACTAGTAATAATTTTATTTTATTGTTTTTTTTCAATATTTCCCCTTGAAAATCCCTGGCTATGAGCTTGGTAATAACAATAGCTCTACAATAGTCATAACTCATAAGTCGTAAGCTATATTTAAAGTGTTAAAACAATTTAAATAAATAATAATTAATAACACTATATTATTAAAAACATAATTTTTTTACTTACATTGTCGGTGTTTGGAAAGACATTGTTTGTCTAGCTGTGCATAGTCTGTGTACACTGAAATATTTCAGAATATTTAAGTTTATAAATTTAAAAATTAATAAATACAATTTTCAAATTAAATTTTTTTAAATAATATATTATATAATATTTACTTTTTTTATTTATTTATTTATTTGAATTAAACAGGTTTAAGAACCCAATTGCGTGTATAATTAGTTGACAGTGTTTTATATAGGTATTTAAAGGAAATTATACTATAATAGCTGAGTAATAATGTTTTAAAAACAATAATATTCTTAAAGTAAGATATATAGGTATTTTAAAATAAAATATGTGTAAATTATAAATTATTATTATTTTATTGTTATGCTAAGTATTTATTTAAGATTAAACACAATCTGAAATGGATAGTCTTGATCTTTTATTGACTGTCTAAATATTTGAGAGTGTTGCCAGGCTGTGTCCCCAGATCCTCCAGATAAAGTTGCATTTAATGTTACAAAATCAGCACCTTCCATTTGATCAACAATGACTTCTTTAATATTTTCAATAGTAGGCAAATTGACGGTTAGATTATTTCCAATTAACTTCCATTCAACTTGACCCGTGTTGAATAGAGCTGTAGTATAAATTAATTTAATGTCTTGTATAACCAGACCACTTGAAGAAAAGTCAAATCGCCATTCTATTGTTGATTTCTCGCAGTGTTCTTCTCTACATAGATAAACATTTTTCCAGTCTAATTCTTCTTTGCGGAATAATGAGATATAACTATACACACCACTTTTCCATCCTTTGTGAGTGCTATTGCCATGGATATATTTATCAATAGCAGTAGAATATTTGAGCTCAAATCTTTTATTGGCTATTTCAGTCTCAGACGGAGTCCAAACAAATTTCTCAATTTGCATTTCCCCTCGAGCTAATCTCCATGCAAGAGCCCCGGACGTTCTGCCACCATAATTTTCACCAACAGTACATGTAGGCTCAAATAACATTTCAAAACACTCCTTCAAACGTCTTGCTGCAATATATTTACATCTTGATAATGGTAAATTATTTTGTCTATGCTGCGATAAATTTAAAATTGTATTCAACAAATCGTTTTCTGAACAAAGTGTTCTTCTTTTTAAAACATCATAACTATTTTCTACATACCGCCAAGTAACATCTTGAACTTCTTCATTAGAGTAAGCTATGACATATGACAATTTCTTCCCCCAACCTTTTTCATATAGCAATGGTTTGTCTAAAGCAGTTTCACACGGATCACAATGAATCCATCTTTTTTGATGAACTGACCAAACTTCAGTCCATACGTGATCAGTTTTATCAACTGCTAATCTTGCTTCCCAACCAAGAGCTCTACAGAATAAAGTAAAACAGTTGGCCCATTCACCGCATCTACCCTGACGAGTAGTTAAAAGTTGTTCACAGATACCATATCTCTTAAACTCAGTGATTGTACAACAGTTATTGCATTCATACATTTCTGAATATTTAACGTTTTCATCTGTTTTGTTTTGATTTATTCCTTTAAATTTAGTAGTACTAGAGCAAAACTGGCAAATTGGTGTATCAAACCATTTAAAAAATGATTCTTTAAACCATGTCATAAGTTTTAACATCATTTTTTCGTGATATAATGGTTCATTTTTGTTGAAATTTGAAAATAACTCAATATCTTCTGGTGATAAATTGTCTAATGCTTTACTTTGCAATATTTTATCTTCAAACTTAAGTACAGCCAATGATGTTGAACTAATTTCTTTTAAGAAACCATTTTCATTTAAATTTAATTTTTTACGTTCTGAAATTATGTTTGTAAGTTGTTGTTTGCAATTAATTAATGTACTTAGGCTTATACATTCTGGCAACACTAAAGAAATTCCATCATCTATAAACCCTATTTCAAAAAGGAATTCCATAGCCCCGGCAAAAGGCAAAAGATCATTTTGAATTACATCACCTTCCAAGTAAAGTCTTCTGAATTTCGGTTGATTTGGATGATTTATTATGTCATTGAGAAGTTGCAATAAAACATTGACAACTCGAAAACAGATATCGATACTATTGCTTTTTATATCATTTAAACTCTGAAGCATTTTGCAATAATTTTGGTTACAAAAAAATTAAACTAAATTTTTGATTACACATAAACTAATTATATTATAATTATATTACCTTCTTAAATACAGAGCCATTATGTGAGCAAAAATTTACAATATATTATGCACTCGAATGAATTATTTATACTTGGAAAAGTGAATTATTGAAAACTTATTTATTTAATGATATTATGAAGGTGAATGGTGGATACTGATTACTGGTTACTGAATAATACTGAATAGTGGATTGAAATCATTAATCCATATTATTGCAACACATTATTCAGCCTAGGACGAAAATCAGCAGTGAGTATGTTTTGGTCAATTGGCAACTAGATATCAGCTGATAATCGTTATAATTTATTATCATTTAACAGCAGTTTATACTTTACTTACCATATTAACTAATAGTTAACCACGGTTCAAGATCACAGATATCCATAAACTAATCAGATAAGGTACTCCTATATAGTTTACATTGTTATCAAGTGAAGCTCAGCTGTCGACGGCCGCCATTCTCTCGGGGGCAAAACATTTCATTCATAATACAAAATGTATTAGGAACAACATCGTTTTTAATGGTAAAGTAAAATGGTAAATGTAAAATGACTTATTAAAATATTTTTTTTGTTTTTAAAACTACAGGTTTAGAAATAATTAAATACAATACAAAATAAATCGTGATTAATCTTATTTGTCATATGAAATACCATGCAGTTGCCCCCCGACCTTGATACTTCAATTCACGGCGGGAGTTCGCTATCTAGTACTATATAGAAATCTGTGGTTTAAGATAGTTCTATCTTAAAGCGTGCTTAAAACATTACAGTGTTGTCTGTTCACGGCCATGTATTGTCTGTATAAATAAAAATTAAATGACGTTCGTTGGTAATCGCAATTTTATTTTTTCAAATTTTCGCAACTGTCCGAATAAGGGTCTTACGAAAATCAAAATTGGAAAAGTTGCTCGGAAAATTGGACAATTGGCTGACTGACTGACTGATCAACGTAGAGCCTAAACTATGATAGCTGTAGGACACTTGGAATTTTCATGGTATATACATTCGTAGGTACCGCTAGATATATGTGGAGAAGATCACACAAGGATTTTACCATCATGGAAAACGAACATTTTTTTCTGTTTATAAATGGTTGCCATTGGTTACAGATTGTTTGATGTTATACATATTATAAAATATTAATAGTTATGGACTAAGATAATAACTCAATATCTGTAATATGTAAAAAAAATACTAAATTAGGTACGCCCTTCCACCAATCTGAATTTTGCAATTTTTTTCCATCCAATAATTAGTACTCAATCCTTGTGAATTCTTGCATGTCTTTCCTGACCGGATATTTATAATTCCCGCATCTCTCCGTTTTCCGGAAAAGTCGAACTTTCCCCGGTCCTAACCGCGCTAACGTTAGTTTTTACTGCAGCACTTCCAAATTCCTGCAATTTGAACTTTTCACAGTCTATTTTTTCCAAATATTTGCAATTTTTTTAAAAATATTTATCTGCAATATCTACTATTAAGTATTATTACTTTATTTTATTTTGGTATCTATTTATTGCACTGTTTTGCAGAACAATTTTTGAAAATGTATAATCTATGATATTATAGGTACTCAAAACAATAAAAAATTAATTATTTTTTTCATTCAGTTATAAACTTAAATTTGGAATTGCTTTTTTAAATTAAAAAAAAAAAAAACCTTAAAAAAGAAAAAAATGCTAAACTGTTTATAATTTGAAATTAAAATTTTGAATTGTATATTTATAGTTTATTTTTACACTATTATTATGCTTATAATCTGAATTCTGAATATAATATTTTAATAGATTAATGTACATTGTGCAATTGAAATATTTTTCTTTTTCTGTTTATTTAACAAAAAATAGCAATAGCCATTCATATTAACAATAAACATGCCTTATAAATTAGAAATAAATAAATAATTGTATTGTTATGTCACATACATATATTGGTAGGTACGATTGTACGAATATTGTTATACATAATCAACAAGTATCTGGAAATTATTAGTGGCTTAGTACCTACCTAATTTAAATTGTCCTCTCTTGTTTATGATAATGTTAAATGATTCTTACGAAGTTACGAATAAAATAACAATTTGTAGGTTGGACCAAGCTTATGTACTCGCCAGTGGCGTCACACACATTTTATCCATAGGGGCAAATATTGAAGCTATACAATAAATTAAAACCTGCCATGTATAGTTTTATTTTATTATAAGATAAATATTGATATTATCTTACAAATCAACTAACATTAATTTAATAGATTATTAAGTATACAAAATTATATTACATTATATCATCTTCCCAGTTCTAGGGGAACTACATAATAGTACAACAACAATACAGCGTAAGTTGTGTTGCCTATTGCCTATATTTAAAGTAAGTGTTTATTTAAGTGAAATTAAATGGTACAGCTAGGGAAATATCCCGTAACTTTTTGGTTCACCAGCTGGTCAAGACTTTAGACCTAGGTACATATAACTAATTAAACTTAAAAAAATATAACAATAAAAAAATTGTAAAAAAAAGTGGGCTAGTAGGCACTATTCTGCTGAATAGTTGTAGTCAGTAGGTGACGAGTGTTTCACTGTGATTGATGGTGTTAAATTTTAATTCTATGATATACGATATACCATTGTAAACGGTTCTGAGCGGCGACGGTCTGTATGCATATATTATATCAAGTATATTTAATGATATGTTTTTGGATATAATAGTATTAAAATAATTTATTTTCCTATTAGTAATTTAATATTTAGGTATGTTTAGTAGGTACCTGGGTAGGTTGATTTAATTTTTACTGAAAACATTGCATTTATTATATTATTAATATGTTTAGCTATCATATAATAGTGTATACTATTTATTATTTATATCATATTAAATTATTGGTATTAACTGTTGAGTCAAAATCACGTAACTGTAGAAGTGAATAATTTCATGATATAAATAGTTAATAACTTGAAATTAATCTAACTATTTTGAAAAAAATCATTGCGTAGGTATATAGTAAACTTTAATACTTTATATTTCATAATAAACACGTAACAATTTGAAATCCCTACGAATTAAGTTTTAAAATAAAGAAAATTACAACAAAATAATGTAGTTATTCTTCGATTAAATTTCAATTCTGTCCAAATTTGAACTTAAAACGTCTATAAAAAATGACTGTCTAGATATTTTTTATGTTAACCTCGTTTTAAATCCTTAGCTATACAAATTCGAACAATAGAATTTTTGAAAATGTTCGTGATATTGAATAATTTTGTTAACATTTGAACTTAAAATGTGATGATAGGCACAAATATAAAAAAAAACCACATTATTGTAAAATCAATTCATTAATCACTCCGCTCAAAATCTAAAATTGTATAATTGTTTTAAGAAATATTGCTTCATTACGTTTCAAAATATTATGCAAAAGAAATTCTCAAAAATGTTAATATAGTTTCAAAATAATAAGAGTTTACTGACTTACTGTTAAAATAATTTCTCTGCGTGCTGCATAATATTAGCCCACTCACAGGTCAGTTTCACATACCTAATTTTATCATATTGTATGCATTATTACCATAGATTCATAGACCTTTATAGTTTAAAAGATCCGGAATAGACCGGTGGTGGTGAATTGCAGCCCGATCCAATCCCTAAATCAAATACGCATTACGCCTGGTTAGTGGTTTATGAGAGGGACATATGAATTGAGGCCAAATAATAATTACCACTTCATATCAGCTTATTATAGCGTTAACCAGGAGACAACACGGGGAGGTTGACAAAGTCTTTTCCTAAAAATATGGTTTTGATAGGTATGAAATTTTAACTGAATGTTTATTTTTGCATTTTCTATACACACCAAACAAATATTATATTTATAATATATACATGTATATATGTTTATACAACGAGCTTTGAAATGCAATTTTTCCGGGAAAAATTAATTTAACCTACTGTATAGTACCTGCTAATGCCCAATAGTAAAATAAATTACTTTAATTACAATTATATCATAAAATATACTTAGTAATAACTAATAACAGTAGGTAATAACTAATATTATATAGGCTGTGACATACAGTCTTCGCTCATAACCGTTTTTCGTATACAATGATTCCATATCATTAAATTCAAATTGAACGCATCCATTTCTGAAATCCCTCTAGACACCTACTGTACAGCAGAGCGACATCCTTTTTTTTAAATTTTAGATAATTGGTTCGGAAAAAACTTAATGCTCAACGAAATTAAACTGCCATATTTTTTTTTGTTTAAGCTTTGTCATGATATGTTGTCTAATAAACGCTTCTTTTTGCACACACTTTTTTCGTTTTGAATCCTTTACTATTCAGAGTTTTATGTAAGTTTCAGGTTTGAGATTGAACTCCAAGTAAGTAGTATAATATTAACGAAGTTATAGATTTTAGGATGCTATAGTGTAGATTGTAGAACGACATATTTAGTTTTGAGTGAAAACTTTCAATATCTACTTTTAATGATCTAGCGAAGCTGTAATAATTCTAAAAACATATTTGATTTTGTCGTCAAGTCTACTTAAGTTCGATTTCTCAGATTTTTAATTTTTTAATTTCAACTTCTTTAAAAATTTAAATATACCGTTTTTTTATTTTTAATTACGATTTTTTTTAAGATTTAACGGGATAAAATCAAAAATGTGGGAAAGTAGATCTCAAGTATAGACATGACAATAAATTCAAATCTGTTTTAATAATTCTTATCGCTTCACTAGATCAATCGGTACGTTGAAATTAAAACGCGTCTAAATTCCTATATGTTCCAGACAAAGACAGAAAATCACCGCTTCTAATCCCCTTAACGACAGTATAAGAGTTAAAAACTATAAACGGTTTTAGGACTTTTTAGGACGGATACAATTTAATCTATAAGTACTAAGTAGGTAATAATATAAGTTCTTGTATTGAGTAAAAAAACAATTTAAAGAAATTCTATTTTGTATCAAAAACACTATTTTAATAATAATAAAAACATCGTGGATGGAGCCCGTGCGATAAGTGCAGGTAAATCACGGTTCTGTAGGTTGGAGTTTAGGTGTCGTGTGAAACTGCGGAACACAGTGAATCATGAATCCTGAAGGTTAATTATATTTTTCAATTTTTACACGACAATAAGTATAGTACCTATTACCCAGTGATGGTCATTATAGTCATGACTCATGGTTTTCAGTATATACATAATATATAATAATACACGAAATATAAGTCGGATACGTTAAAAATGAGTTATTATATAATAAAAAGCCCCGTGAACATGTAAGAAGGTCATTTATTATATTATGTTCGCGTTAAGATAATACTGATATTATTATGATAGTATACTAAATAATATTATAATGTATATATAAATATACATTATACACTTGTCGTATAATAATATAATAGGCGTTTTTCTTATTAGTAGGTACGCGACTTTCACGACGCCTGCAAATACGAGTGAATGCACGCCATCGCGATCACCATGAGAGCGCTCTCCTGACAAAAAATAAAAAGCTCATTATGTTTGGTAAATATAAAATTTGTATTACCAACGATATAAACAATATAATAATATAATTTAGAGTTATGTGTAGTATAGGTGTACATTACACACACCATTGCCTAGGGACATTCTTCGCCATTCCCTCCCACTCAACCACCGGTCGATCGATCACCGACATGTGTATATATAATATCATAAAATTAAAAATAGTAGTCAAAGTCAATAATAGTAATAATAACCACAACCCGCGGTAATATATGCGATCACGGTGCAGTTGTAAACGTGAATCTAATTAAAATTTTTCACGCCAGCCGTCCAGCATGCATAAATTGTGTAAATATAGCGAAGTAAATAGGTAGGTTATAATAAGAGGTATATATAACCACATAGGTATCACGATTTGTTTTTGTCAGTCCTATAGGGCCATAGAACATTGTCGTTTTTTAGGTTTGAGCGGCAAAATCGTTTTTCATATTCATGTATACCTACCCTATAATCAGGTCATCGCGCTTATTATAACGAACAACCACAGTACCTAATGTCTATAAATAAGTAGGTACTAGGTAGGCATATAATGGCTGGTACCTATAGTACCTACTACAAAACATTATATATCATAATTTAATATTCCTATATAGTATACATGTATAGCTATATCTAAATGTATGTAGGTCGTATAGGCATTAACAAGTTTTTCAACAGCGATTTCATGCACGTTTTAGACGTATAGGCAATTCTATTGATGCTATTTTGTATTTATGCAGTGTATCGTAATTATACTTATATAGAATTATCACTTTTATCATGTAAAACAAAATAAATATTTTTAACATAATATTATAAAGTCTATAGCATGTCTTTATGTCAACACAATATAAACCAATATATAAATAATATATGTGTACCTACCTACGACCTACTTTAATATTATCAGAGGCGTAGTACCTATGTTTTCTTGGGGGGAGGGTATTCACATATTTTAATATAACTCGTAAATATTTGAAAATGTTTACTTATACTTAAAATTTTAAATGATAAGACAAATAATTTCTGGATTTTCAATAATTTGATACTCCTTTTCTCGTTAAGCTAAAAATTCTCTATTTAAATGATTTAGCTTGATTTTTTGGTTCTGAGCCACTTACCAACCTATAACTATAACTATGAACCATGGCGCAAATAGTGTTTAAGTTTTTTTTTTGGGGAGGGGTTTGGTTTTTTACTATAATAATACTGAATAAGCTTAAAAAAAATTAGGAAATGTTTGAGGGGGCTTAGCCTCTAAATCCCTCTCTGTTTGCGCCTACGTTAAGCACATACACCATATTGTGCCGATATGGATAACACTTACCAAAATATGAAATATTAAACTTAGTACCCGCACGTGTATGCGTTTGTACCTATAATGTGTTGTTCAAAGGGACATCGAGAAACTCTTGTCCCCCTTTAGACTTTTTCAAAACCACGAATTTAAAAATTATTTTTACCTGAGTGGCTGGGTAGGTAGACAAAAGACAGGTAATTAATGATAACTAATAGGTAATATTTAGTAAAATGTTTATCGAGTATAATATTATATACATGATAATATAATAAATTACGTATTATAATATTATGGTATATCGTATATTATAACTTTATTATAATATTATAATAAATGTTATATTTAATATCAAATGAATATAATGTAGGTATTTTAATTTATCACGTTTCGTTTCTGTCGTGTGTTAACAAACTTGTTGGCCTGCCGTATATTATAATGTACATTAATAAAATCAGCCAAAGTCTAAACAATAATGGTAACGAATAACGATGACTAGCGATAACCTTTATTTTCGATTCGAAATTACGTCACCCGTAATTTGAAATTAACATATTAATATATAATACAATATAATTAAAAACGCGCTGTTTTTCTCGAGAGATGCGTATAGCTATTACACTATATACTTATAATATTATATTAGTTAATCACAATATCACATCATGCGCATGTATATTAGGTACCTATATTTATATGACGTGCTAGTTTGTAACTGTGTAAGTGTAAATACTAAATAGTAAATAGTATAATTGTTATCAATCAAATGATTATTATTGAAATAATCGCCGAACCACAAATATAATATGTATAATGTATAAATCTGAAGTACACCCGACGCAACGAGTGTATTATTGTTGGGCGTAAAATAACGAACCATTGAAAATTATTGCAAAGAGTATGACCGGACGATATGTATCAAAACATATTCCTGTGACCACGGTATCTATAATATAGGTACTCGAGTCTCTTAGGTATACCTAATCCGTTAGATAACTGTGCCCAACAAATAAATACCGAAACGCAAGGGGCCGGGGGCGTCCCTGCCCCCTGGGACTTAATTAAGGGGAGGAGCGAAAAAAAATCCTTTAAAAATAGGCCATGAATATGCAGTGGCGGTGCCAGGATATTAATTTTGGTAGGGTCACTTTATATTGAAGGCCTATAAAGGTCATGCAAAAATTATAATCCAGCCCTGCACTAAAAAAAAAAATAATATTAACAATTAATATGAGCTAGTGTTACTACTTTTTTTTTTTACATAATGAAGAAATCGCGTGATATGTTATTTCACTTTTACATATTTTTTTTAGACATAATAAAACAATATGTATACATTATACAGTATTATTAGGTATACAACAGACGTATCTGTCGAAAAATTTAAAATTATCGTAATTTGTAGGTAACAGGCACGGACTAAGATGCCTACTTATACCTATATAGACCGTGGTAATGGGTACTATAGATTATAAAATCAAGTAGGTTGTAACTTGTAGATAGTATCATTATATAAAAATAGAAGTAATGTAGTATATTATTGTTAATTACATATCTTCGGGTACCTACAGTCAACCATTCCAATTTATTTTGAAACATAACCAAAAATCAAATTAATATGTTTTAAGGTCGGGCGATGATTTTCTGGTAGGCCATGTAATAATATTATGTTAAAAAATAAAAATCAAGTATAGAAAATCGTGGTGTCTGATGAACAATAACATTAAAAACTGACATTAAGTACATTATTATAATAAATATTTGTTTTTTTAAATTGTTTTATTTTAGATTTGTAATTTAAAATTCGCAATCAAAAAGTTAATATTGGTCTGCAGTAAGTTTAGTAACAGCCAAACTTGAAAACGCAACAAATTTTCAACAATTTTCATTTTCGATTCTAGAAGACTATTCACTATATACAATAATTTGTTTTTTGTCTTTAAACATTTTTCCGATGGGAAAGCGAATCTAGTGGGTACTTTTGAGAGGTGAAATTCGAAAATCCACAGTAGTTTCAAATTATTTTGAGTTGGAAATTATTCATAATTATTTTTCTATTTATTTTAGAGATTTGTAAATTTAATACAATATTACTCACAAGTTTTTATACCTTTAAGAAAAAAAAAAGTATACCAGAAAGTCAAACTAATTATTTACGAGTCTTTAAACTTTAAATGTTTTCAACATTGGATTTTTTACCGAATATTACGTACCTAACGAATTCACATCGAACGATATTCTTATTTTGTTGTACTTCAACAACGAATAACCTTAGATATACTTGAACCAAATGTTTATTTTATCATTTTCAAAATATTTTGACTCTTTTTGAGCTATTCAAAAACATTTAAAATGTTCAATATTTTTTTTTATTTTTTACCGGATTTGATGTTGTTATTTTAATTTTATATTATCAAATTTACTTATGGTATATATATACAAAAATATTACAAATTGTAACACGTATTTACATTACATTTCGTAGTGCACTGAGTATGTCGTGGTGCACACAAAAATAGCCACTGCTGCTACTAACCAAGTATCAACTATACCAAGACAGTTCCACGAATTAAGATAGTATAATATTATTATTCGTGGACAGCATTCACCCGCCCCGAAAACACAGAACTTGCGGAGTTGTCTCATTCAATATTCGGATGCTCGTATGCTTTGTTTGTTCTTCAAATACTTTTTGACCAATGTCTTTTTATTCATATTTTAATCTAGAATACTAAATACTTTTTTTTATTCTAGTGGTCTACTCCAAATTCAAATTACCAATATTTCGGAATCTAATATTTTAAATTTTGTTTCTAAAATATTATTTTATAATAGTTTTAACTTGTGAGAATTTATAAATAAGGTTTCGTAAAAATACAAGCAGATAACTTCAGAATGACTGATCACTGAAACCCCCGGTCGGCTCGTCACTCGAATAAACCATGGCATACGAGACACTGACACCTGCAGTACACCACTGGTTGGATTGGCTTTTATCTTAAATATTTAAATAGTATTTCTTCTTATTTTAAAAGTTGTAACAAGTAATAACAATATAACACTTACACGAATTTAAAATAAAAATTATTGTTGTATCTCTTATTTAACTGACGGTAGTACTTATACCTAATAATTTTAATATAAGGTACCTAAATGTTATTGAACTTAAAAAAAAAATATTTTGAATACCAGTTAAAGTTAATATCAGTGAATATTAGTGTTTAAATACTCCTAAAAAAAGGTATTTGAATACGTATTTTAAATACAAATTACACCAAGTATTTAAATACGTATTCTGAATACATTTGAAAAGTATTCAATACTGGTCGTAACTCGTAACCAGCGATCACCGGTGGCTATCGATCGTGGCTGATAACGCGGCATGTCGAATGTCGATTTACATATTTATCAAATCTTAAAATATATAAGCCATCAATCAACGCAGCAATGGTAATATATCTAACAATCTTTGCGCCGTCATCGTATCCGTACCAATAATTATTGTTATTACTATAGGTCATAGGTATTTGGGAAATCGTTACACATTGTGTGCGAATCATTATTCATTATAATAATATTATTATCGGTACCTGACCGGAATAATACTTTTACTTTCTCTGAGGCCGACAAAACCGTTTGCGTTCTCGCAAGCAGCCCTTCGCCTTTTTATCACGGATTTGCGGTGCCGTTACAAATTACGATCGTTACACTAATACACTGTCGCGGCGAGTTTTTGCGGTCTTAACGATCGTTCGTTTTCCTCACATTGCAAGCGATGTAACAATAACAATAATTACGACTGGACGCCGCCGAATCGAGGCGAAAACTCGAAAGTGAAAAGTTAAAAAAAAAACCGCCATAGACACGAACAACGGCACGCCGCCGCCGCGGTGCGCGGGTTCGCGTTGAGGTCATACCCTTGGTAGTTGTTGTAGTTGCACTCGTACCGTCGTCATTTGCTCCACTCTCGGCGAACCAGTCGGCCGGCGGGTCGACCTTGGCGCCGGTAGTAGTGTAGTACATACTACCGATATTCCGGGCGGCGGGACCTTGATCCGTTTCGCTGGTCGTTTTTATCGCGGTTATCGGCATCGCGCCGACCGCCCGTCCGCGCCATTCACCCAGTGATCGTGTTGCTGTCTACACGCACGCCGAACGCGAACACCATGAGTGGCAAGTGAGTACAACACCTATGGATACGTTCGTATTTTGCTTAGAGATTTTGAACAAAATCGTTTTATTTTTTATCGTCCTACTCGACTGGATAATAATATCACCATTATAGCCGTATTGACGCGCTAACCGTTTGCACCATTTTTCTCGCCGATCACCGTAGTTGACATGTCTTATTTTGCTTCGCAGATCAGACTTCGGACTCATCGGCTTGGCCGTCATGGGCCAAAATCTCATACTCAACATGAACGATCACGGGTTTGTGGTCACAGCCTACAACAGGACCGTCGAGAAGGTGGACGAATTCCTGCAAAAGGGTGCCAAAGGTACGAACATCGTTGGCGCGCACTCGCTCAAGGAACTGGTCGACTCGTTGAAAAAGCCTCGCAGAGTCATGATGCTCGTCAAAGGTGAGTCAAATTCATAAGGTTATCATCGAATAGATAGGTACTACTAACGTCAGCTCAAGTAGATCGGGTACACTTGGACCGACTGCTTTCCATGTTCTATACGAGTCCCATCTTGAAACTAATTTCCAGATCATGATAGTACCGAGTAACACGTAGGCTGAGCGCAGGATTTTCTGTTCGGTCCGGTGTACATTTTTAACCGGTCTTACAGGACAATTATAGGCAACCTACTAACTTATTTTCCTCATTGTGGCATAAGTAATACTGGTGAAAGGGGCGCAAGGTAAAAACAGTGTACTTACTCGCTTCGAAGTAGATAGTTGACATTTAAAATTAATGTTTACAGACCCTCTAAATCCAAAATTAATTATCAGGTGCAGTGAAAGCACCATTCAGTGCATCAGCGTGCACGTTTATGTCAAGTAGTTACGGTGTACATGTACTGTACGCTAGCTGATTTTAACACTACTATTATGAGGTAAATATCTAGGCCCAACAAGCCGCTGTACACACTTTGATTGTTGCGTCACTGTTAACTCACTACTATTGTTCTTCATTATATTATTAATGATTGTTGAACAATTGAATATTCAACAAAGACAAATTAACTTGTAGGTACCGTTAGTATTGGTAGTAGTAAAATTATTACTTCTATTAAAACATAATATTATGGTTTTAGAGATTAAATTTAAATGAAAAAATTCATATTATAATCCTAAGTTTAGGTTGAAGACATTTATTTATTTATAACAATAGTAAAAAAAAAAAAAAAACAATTCTTTTATATTTCAGTTAAACTGTAGAATTCCTAATTGTATATTGCTCTTTGGTCATGAGTCCGTCTCTGATTTTTTCAAACCTATGTTTTGGTGGTAACACTATCGCTATAAATCCAAGATCGTCTGGTTTTTTCAACATGATATTTGGAGTATCTGCTAGTTTATTGTTCATTTGCACTAGTTTGCCTGGAACGGCCGACAGTATTTTGTGCTCTTCGCCGTCGGAACAATGGACTTTACACAGAGTTGACCCTGCCTGCACAATTTGAGCTCCTCGTTTTCCTTTTCCCGTCATATTGTTGCTGAGGCGATCAGTGTTCTCTGATACTTGGAAATCTATTTTGTCAATGGTTTTGCCCATCAAAACATGCGTGGATGCCAGCGACAAGATGCACAGGTTGTTGGAATGAATTAACACACTGTAGTCCTGTTTGGGTTTGTCGTTGACGTTCGTGGCGTACCGAGATTCAAAGTATCGTTGAATGACATTCGGTGGAACATTTTCGGTTATGTCTACGGATCGTTCTATAGGCGGAACCGAATCGTCGTCGATATCGAAATCGTATACACTCGGTTTGTCCATTTTCATTACAGTCGACACGTCGGTAAGCGAAAGTTTGATTTTATGGGCACGTTTAAGTTGCGGTCACACTTAGAATAAATTATTAATGTTACGGGTTGGTTGGAAAGAATCGCTTTTGAAAATGATTGGCATGAAGTTCAAATTTAAATCTTTTAATTTTCGTGTACAAAAACGTGCTACTGATAACGCATAAAGTGTTATCTGAATGTCATTAAAACCAATGGTACCAACTTGAAATATTTATATTATATTTCGTTGCCTCTTATTTTTGAATTACGCAGGTAATGGCCATTAGGACAGTTATTGTTGACGTAATAAATTAAATTTTTGATCAAACCAACAATTATCAATTAAATGTTAATTTCTATTGAAATGCATACATTAGTAAATTAATTAATTCATGTGTTTTGTTCATTATAATTATTTTTATTTATATTTTGTAAATAAGTATTATATTTTTGTACTTAATGTAAAATTATATTTCTGCCATTAAAACTATCAAAATATAATTTTGTGGTACACGTAAAAGCATTTTTACAAAAACTTAAATAAACTACGTTTTCGTTAAAACATTCGAAAAATTACCAAGTATTATTCATGTTTAAAAATTAAAATCACCATTAAAGTAAAACATTAGAAATGTTATTATTTCCATTGAGTATGTAATATTATTAATTTTTGTTTAATTTTATTTTAGCTGGTAGTGCTGTTGATGATTTTATTGCTCAACTTGAACCTTTGTTGGAAGCTGGTGATATCATTATCGATGGTGGAAACTCTGAATACCAGGATACACAACGCCGAACTAAAGCACTCGCCAAAAAATCTTTGTTGTTTGTCGGTTCAGGTGTTTCTGGTGGTGAAGAGGGAGCACGATATGGTCCATCATTGATGCCTGGAGGAAATCCAAAAGCTTGGCCATATATTAAGGATATTTTCCAAGTGAGTTGTCCTCAATATGAATATTGCGTTTGTATATTTTCCCTATAACTAGCAATCATATACATACACAACAAGTCGTCTTGGGATATTTTAATTATTTTTTTGTTATTTTACTTACGTACCGATTTTTATTGAACATTGGTATACCAATATTCTATAACTAAATAATTTTATTGTAGAAAATATAAAATTATTAGATATTTATACCCGTGCTAGTGTGCTTTGTTGTACATTATATCTTATAATTTAAATTTTCTATTTCCATCAACTGATATATTTTTTCAAATATTATTATAATATACATTTTAAGAAGCAAGTCTTAGTTGATCTGTATATAAATTCTGTTCAAATTCATATCTTTGTCATCCTAGCCTTGGTTTTACAAATATTTCCATTAAACCAATAAAAAAAATATAGGTATTTACAAGTTTATTCATGTCATGCCTACAGTTAAAAATAGTTTTGTTTATTGTTCTAATGACTGGTACAGGGCTATTTGGGCGTGTTGTTTGATTATGTTTTCATACTGTCTCAAGGCAACTGCCTACCAGATATATTATGATATAATAATTCCATACCTACCAAATTGATGTTATAATAATGCTATGAAAGTAATTACTTTCAATTCGATCAAGATTTTATTTCAAACAATATTAAGAATATAGTATGTAAACATTATAGGTACATAGTTAATTTAAATATTATGTTATTATTATGAACTTTGAGTACCTATTTAAATTGTATTCGTATTTTGTATTTAACGATATCTAATTTACAGAGTATTGCTGCTAAAGCTGATGGTGAACCTTGTTGTGATTGGGTTGGTGAAGATGGTGCTGGCCATTTTGTGAAAATGGTTCACAACGGTATTGAATATGGAGACATGCAACTTATCTGTGAAGCATATCATTTAATGAAATCTGCTTTAAAAATGAACAACAAAGAGATGGGATTGGCATTTGAAGAATGGAACAAGGGTGAATTGGACTCATTTTTAATAGAAATCACAAGAAACATATTGCAGTTCAAAGACGATGATGGAGAATATTTAGTTGAGAAAATCCGTGATGCAGCTGGCCAAAAGGGTACTGGTAAATGGACTGCTATTTCTGCATTGGATTATGGCGTTCCAGTCACACTTATTGGAGAATCTGTGTTTGCACGTTGTCTGTCTTCATTAATTGATGAGAGAGCAGAAGCTAGTAAAGTCCTCCAAGGACCAACAGAAGTCTTTAACGGAGATAAACAAGCCTTCTTAAAAGACATTGGAAAGGTAACTTAATTTTAAACATAGTTAAAATCAGTTACAATGAGTTCAGAGTTGAATTTTCTTGTTGTAGCCAGTAGCTTGTATGTTCTTGTTGTAAACAAAAAGTAGTAAAATACTATATAAAAAATAAAGATTTTTGTTGGTATTGTAGAACGGTTATACCTTAATTTATAACACAGTATTATTGTAAGTATTCACAATACCGTAAACTTACTCTCAATCATTATTTATTATAAACTTGAAAACACCAAATCTCTGTAGACAGTGTATGCATGGTGTTTCGCTCGTTGTGTTGATATCTCGTTCTAACCATATTCGGTGTAAAGTTATTTACATTTATATTTTTAGCATTTTGCTTTTTTGTAATTGGCATCTTGTTATAACCGATGCTTGTTGTGATTTCTACTGTATTTAAATCATTAAATGTTGATGTATTATATAATGTTTTAATATTATGTTTTTGTTACTATTTAATATTTATATTTTGTTTTAAGGCACTGTACGCATCTAAAATTGTTTCGTATGCTCAAGGATTCATGTTGATGCGAGAAGCTGCAAAAATACACGGCTGGAACTTAAATTATGGAGGAATTGCACTCATGTGGCGTGGAGGATGTATATTAGAAGGTTGTATTAAATATTTAATTTTAGCTATAGAAGAAATTGTTTAACGCTAAAATATGATTCTAGTGCATTCTTGGGAAAGATCAAACAAGCGTTCGAACTTGATCCAAATCTTAAGAATTTGTTACTTGATCCATTCTTTAAAGATGCTGTACACAATAGTCAAGTAGCTTGGCGCAAGGTGGTTGCTTCAAGTGCCATGCTAGGAATCCCCACTCCAGCATTCAGCACGGCTCTTGCCTTTTATGACAGTTATAGAAGTGCTAGACTTCCAGCCAATTTATTACAGGTAAAATACATACTAAACTCATATTTAGCGTTTGACATTTAGTTTATCTGTACAATTTTTTATTTTGCTAGGCTCAACGTGACTATTTTGGTGCTCATACATATGAGTTATTAACAGCTCCTGGAAAATATATTCACACAAACTGGACTGGTACTGGTGGTGATGTTTCGGCTAGCACATACAAAGCTTAAGTGTGTAACAAGCACTGATTGGCTGTAAATTATTTAATTTTGGGACCAAACATACAAAATGGGTTTACATATTCTCACCAATTGCTTGTTAATACCGATTATGTTTTTGTATTTAATTAAAATGTCATTTCATCTGCTTAAAATTTATTATTTTTAAACCTAAAAAAATATTTATTCACTTCTGTATTGTAAGACAAGATTGTTATTACTCCCCTTTTTAAACTTTTATATTTATATAGTGTACTGTTTTTGTTAAAAATTTATTGTTTTGTCAAAAACCCTTTTTGTTAATGAGAGTATAATATATTTTTTATTAAAAGTGGTGAATTTTATAACGTTTAATTTTTTAATCACACTAATTGTTTTAGTGTATAAAAAAATGCAAAGTAGATGTTGAGTGTCTAGTTATCAGTTATTGTACTGCTTTAAGTTAACTTTGGTTTATGAGTACTACATTTCATTGCCAACTTGGTTGTATACACTTTGGAAAAAAACTTATTAATGTTACTGATACTGTAAAACTCTAATATTATATCTTACTCATAAACAAAATATAAGTAATTATTACATAATATCAATTATAATGAAATACTACATTCAATAGATGGTCTTAAGTATGAAATTTCTATGTATTTAACTATTTATTATATATTTTATAGGTAGTGTTAGTAAAAATGTGATTTAACTCAGTTTAAACTTTATGTAAGGATATATAATCATGAATTATCTATGATTTAAAATTCATAAATTTCAAAAAATATAATATATTCATTACATTTTATATATTTTTAAACAACATCTTAAATCTTAAAAACTGACATATTGTATAAATATATATTTATTAAGATTAATCAATTTCAATTATAGATTTAAGTACTAAGTATGTAATCTTTATAAATTTTAACCATCGAATAATGTTAATCATAGATTATTTTTGCCTAACCGTAGGTTTGGTATTGCTCAGCTGCTTTAATTAAGTCACTTTTGTAGCTGAGTGTACCTAATAGATAACATTAGGTTACTAATTTATCAATATAATATATAATAGGTACCTATATTAAATTAGCATAAAAATAAATAACCGGTTTCTAATTTTTATGTAAAATATATTATTATATTTCGATAAGGTTGAGGTCACAAGTGTAGCCGTCTTGATAAGCTGAAAAGTTATCAAAAGTACCTATACAATATGTAGGTACCTATAATAGTTTAAAAAAAATATGAACAAACTTAAATAATTTACTGATAACATTTAAATTTTAGATTCTAATAATTTTTTGTATAGGTAGGTAGGTACTAACCTAGTTATTTTATATTATAGTGAATTCACCGATTATCAAACTTTAAACTAAGAACATTACCATACATTGGCTATTTTATGATATTTTAATTTTTTATAAGTTATGTACTAAGTAAAGCGCGGATTATTGTGCAATTGCATTTTTTTTAATTTTCACATTTTTGGGATTTTTGTCAATAATCTTAACGAATCTTATTTTAATCTTAATTTTTTTTTTTTGCATATTACTGCATACCTGTTTAATGATTATTACATATTTCTGCATATTTTGATAAAATTCAAAATGAATTTCGTATTGAAGCGAACATTTAAAAAAAAAATGTATAAAATAATAATTTGTCAAGCATTCTATTTAATAACACATTTTGTAGGCACTCAGTAATTATTCATTTTAATAATATTAAATTATAAATTACAACATTTTTTGTTTATTTAGTAAAGATACCAATAATTATAAGTTATTTAATTCGTTTAAAATTATTTTTGTGTCATACATTTATAATAAACTATTAAATTGTGAATTTTTTTACCAAACCTATTACAAAATTAAATTAAATTAAATTTTTTTCGCATATTTGTTGCATATTTTCACGATTACGACTGCATATTTTCACGATTATGACTGCATATTGTATGGAATATTTTGATACTATTTCGTGCATAGCAATTATAATATCGTAAAAGCTTACGCCGGGAAACATGTAATGTTCTTAGATTAACGTTTGATAATATGTGAATTCACTCTAATATTGAGAGTACCTAACAACACGTCAACACAGGGTTGCTAAACACAAATTTGTCATGTGGCGCTGGGTCAGAGGGATAAAACAAATTATGGTGGGCTGACATCCTCTTAATATAATATATTAATGTCCACTAAATAACTGCATATATCCAGCTATGGCTGAAATGAGACAAAACATTTGTTGCTTTTCTTAGATAGTTCACACTGCACTCCATCTTGATCATGATATGGTTATTATAGTTTCATTTAAGTATAGCTGTCTCACATTTATCTAAGAATGCGTTTCATCGTAATTAATACGACCTATAGTTAATATCGTAAGAATGTTAATTGTATGCAATCATATTTTATAATATTATTTTTAATTTAAAGATATGAAAATTCGTTTTTGTTGTCATACCTACCTAGATATAATCGGTATAATTAATTAATCAAAGGTTCTCCAATTATATAGGTACACATATTATATTATATACTATATAATTATATGGTACATCAGTATAGGTTAGTAAGCTTTTAACATGTGCTTATTTCTTCATACATTATAAAAAAAATCTAATATTTTAGTGATTTATTACTTCGCATTCTTTATGAATTATGATGATTTAATGACCATACGTCGTTACTGGTTGGGTTACTGGTGAGGAGATCCGAAAGCAGGTAATAGGTAGGTAAGATAGGTAAACAAATTGTAGGCCTTATAATTAATAACTAATGACTAGGTAATGTATAATTACAACAAAATAATATTGAACTCTACCTCTAGCTATATTAGAAAAACCCTTATGGTCTTTATATATCTGGACCTTGGGTTAAGAAGGGCCAATCTCGCTTTTTGGGAAAAATGAGATACAGGGTTTAACATAAACAATTTATGTATATTTCTTGTGCTGGAAGGCCGTATCTCGACATTGGCCTCATTGGACATTTACTAATTAAGATACACCTCTCTAGCACAAGATAATATACATAACTTGAATACGTTTAGCCTTTTATATTAGGCCCTTTTATTTTACCAAAAAGTGAGATTGGTCCTTCTTGATCCCATATGTATGTCTATACAAAATTAAGTTAAGTAAAATTCAAAATATTATGCAAAATACATTTATCTATATAGACATACACATTTACGCAGACACCCACAAGAATGTTGGAACTGTCCCGACCAAATTCGGACCTACTAAGATTATGTTAATTTCTACGTTCAGCAATTTTTTATAATATATACTTGCTATATTGGTGTGATGAATTGTGAGCATTTCATTAAGATTAAACCTAAAAAAATTTCTTGAGATAATGTTTTTAATCATCTAGAATTTTACAATTAACACTACAAACCCAACAAATGTATCCATATATTAAATATGCACTGCAAATTAATAAAAATACTAGGTAATAAATTCTCTAAAATTCGAAAAACAGCGAAAATGCAAAATAAGAGTTTCACTTGAATCGAATTATAATAACAAACAAACATTAACGGAAAATAAATAATTAGGTAATACTAATACAATAGACAATTTTGAAGCTTGAATACAATCTAATAAATTAGGCTTGGATATTTTAAATACAGTGTATTATTTTGGGCGCTCTAAACAGTTTGGGAAGGTATAGAACAATGCATTGCAATTTCCAAGTACATATGCAATATGAAAGTATGCCACTGGTGTACCTATATCAGTATTGCAGTGATTATAATTTCATATTCTAGACCCTATATAGGTAGTAGGTAGTAGGTACTATGTGTGTGTATTTAGGAAGTACCTACCTAATTTAACATTTTGACTGAATGTTAATATTAGCATTTTCCATACGCCATAACATTTTCCAAATATTTTGACTATAGATTCTCTAAAATTCGAAAAACAGCGAAAAACATGCAGACTAAGAGTTTCACTTGAATCAAATTATAACAATTATAATAATAAACAAACATTAACGGAAAATAAATAATTAGGTAATACTATTATAATAGACAATTTTGAAGCTTAAATACAATCTAATAAATTAAGCTTGGATATTTGAAATACAGTGTATTATTTTGGGCGCTCTAGATAGTTTGGTTAGGTATAGAACAATGCATTGCAATTTCCAAGTACATATACAATATGTAAATATGCCACTGGTGTACCTATATCAGTATTGCAGTGATTGTAATTTCATATTCTAGACCCGATATAGGTAGTAGGTAGTAGGTACTGTGTGTATTTAAGAAATACCTACCTAACTCATAACTACTGATCTATATAATTAAGAATTATAGATTCTGAGTGGAACGATGAATGTATTGATTTTACAATGATGTGTGTGTTTTTTTTTTGTATTTCTTTTGTGTCTGTCATCAGCTTTCGGGATAGTAAAAGTGCTTGGATTTTCTTCAACAGTAACTTTTCTGATAGGAAAGTGAAACTAGTTGGTACTTTGGAAAAGTCAAAAGTAAAAATGTGACAGTAGTTTTCAAAAGCGACGTGAAAAACAAAAGAAAAATTAAGGAAAAACGAGAATTTTTACGCAAAATCTGTTTTCGAAAAACTCGATTTTGGTTTTTGGTGCAACTCTTAAACAAATGGCCGCAGGTATTGTATTGATACTGAATGTATATATTAGCATTTTCTATACACCATAAAATTTTCCAAATATTTTGACTTATTTTGAGCTGTTTACGGACATTTTCAGTTTCTATTGTTTTTAGTAAGATTTGAAAATGTAATAGAAGATTCCTCATAAGTTTGTCTACCTTAATCAAAAAAATAATGACCTCAAGAAAATCAAATTAAATTTTTATGATCGTTTAAAATTCATATTTTTACAACATTTAATATTCACTTGATTTCTCATGTAACGATTTTCTTATTTTGTTGTAATTAAAAAACGAATGACTGTAGATACTTGAAAATTTCATTAAATGTTTATATTAGCATTTTCTATACACCATAAAATTTTGAAAATAATTTGACTCTTTTTGAGCTGTTTACGGACATAGTCAATTTTAATTTTTTTTAGTTTTTTTTCTATAAATATCAATAAAATTTTATTTGTTGGGAAATAAAGCGTGAAAATTTAATACAAGGCTCCTAATACATTTTTACAATAGCAGTTGAAAAATACTAAAAATACATAGGCACAATTTTTTTTTATAAGCATTTAGAGTTAAAATTTCGACAAAATTTATGAAATTTATAATTTAATAATTATTTTGTAGTTAAAAATTTATAAAATGTTCAACTTTTATAGCTAAGGATTGAAAATTGAAAACAAGGTTCCACGTAAATAGGTAATATATAAATTACTTTATGCACAATAATATCATCAAATATACTAGAAAAATAACTATTATTATACTATCGTTATTATACGCGTTGATTACAAAAAATAATATACATTGATTGTAACGATTATTTTGTTGTAATTAAAAAACGTATAACTGTAGATACATTAAAAATTTCACTGAATGTTTATTTTAGCATTTTCTATACACGATAAAATGTTGAAAATAATTTGACTCTTTTTGAGCTGTTTACGGACATAGTCAATTTTAATTTTTTTTAGTTTTTTTTCTATAAATATCAATAAAATTTTATTTGTTGGGAAATAAAGCGTGAAAATTAATACAAGGCTCCTAATACATTTTTACAATAGCAGTTGAAAAATACTAAAAATACATAGGCACAATTTTTTTTTATAAGCATTTAGAGTTAAAATTTCGACAAAATTATGAAATTTATAATTTAATAATTATTTTGTAGTTAAAAATTTATAAAATGTTCAACTTTTATAGCTAAGGATTGAAAATTGAAAACAAGGTTCCACGTAAATAGGTAATATATAAATTACTTTATGCACAATAATATCATCAAATATACTAGAAAAATAACTATTATTATACTATCGTTATTATACGCGTTGATTACAAAAAATAATATACATTGATTGTAACGATTATTTTGTTGTAATTAAAAAACGTATAACTGTAGATACATTAAAAATTTCACTGAATGTTTATTTTAGCATTTTCTATACACGATAAAATGTTGAAAATAATTTGACTCTTTTTGATCTGTTTACGGACATTGTCAGTTTTAATTTTTTTTAGTTTTTTTTCTATAAATATCAATAAAATTTTATTTGTTGGGAAATAAAGCGTGAAAATTAATACAAGGCTCCTAATACATTTTTACAATAGCAGTTGAAAAATACTAAAAATACATAGGCACAATTTTTTTTTATAAGCATTTAGAGTTAAAATTTCGACAAAATTATGAAATTTATAATTTAATAATTATTTTGTAGTTAAAAATTTATAAAATGTTCAACTTTTATAGCTAAGGATTGAAAATTGAAAACAAGGTTCCACGTAAATAGGTAATATATAAATTACTTTATGCACAATAATATCATCAAATATACTAGAAAAATAACTATTATTATACTATCGTTATTATACGCGTTGATTACAAAAAATAATATACATTGATTGTAACGATTATTTTGTTGTAATTAAAAAACGTATAACTGTAGATACATTAAAAATTTCACTGAATGTTTATTTTAGCATTTTCTATACACGATAAAATGTTGAAAATAATTTGACTCTTTTTGATCTGTTTACGGACATTGTCAGTTTTCAATTTTTATAGTTTTTTTTTTCTATAAATATCAATGAAATATTTTTCATTGGGTAAAAAAGCGTGAAAATTTAATACGAGGCTCCTCATATTGTGTTACAATAGCAGTTGAAAAATATTAAAAATACATAGGTAGGCACAGTTTTTTTTTATAAGCATTTAAAGTTCAAATTTTTACAACATTTATCAAATTTAATAATTATTTTGTAGATTTTTATTTATAAAATGTTCAACTTTTATAGCTAAGGATTAACAATTTAAAACAAGGCTCCACGTAATTAGGTAAATATATAAATTACTTAATTCACAATAATATCATCAAACATACTTAGTAATATCATAGGCTGTCTGACCGTTTTCGCTCAGAATCGTTTTTCTTATACAATGAAATTATATCATTGAATTCAAATTTAACACCATCCATTACAGTGACCCACTTATAACCTACTGTATAGCAGAGCGACATCCACTTACCTACCTTTTTTTTTTTACTGTTTCTACACATGAAAAAGTGACAGTTTCAAGGAATTTTTTTTATTCAAGAAGTTTGAAAAAGACGTATTTATTTCATGAAGTGGTTACGACATATATATATATTACAGACCAATTCATCAGGTACGCTCTCATCCCCATTGATCCCGTTAATCATATGAATTTATTCAAATTATGATTTTTAAAATTTTTTAAATAATATACCTATCCTAAGACCATCGCGCGCGGTTTCAATACTCGAATTTGGTTGTACTAGGTACCTATACTTCAGAAGTGTCATGGGGTGATTGAAACTTCGGTTTTTCAATCGAGAACCCCGCGCTTTTCATTAATTTTTGGTGGATAATCGCTTTGAAAATGCGTACGCACCCAATAGTGCCTATCTATAATCAATACGACGGTGTAATACACAAATATGTTACAATATTAATTTTTTATTTTAAAACCAAGTCGTAACCATGACAATAATTATATAATTAGTAATTATACGCCGTCAAGGGTGCATTCTAGCGGAAGCATCGTTGCCGTCGGTTCAGCGTCCTTTTTCCGGAAAAGCACAACATTTCAACGCCACGAAGACATGGTAGAACGTCAATACTCGGTAGCACGATTAAACGGTCACAGGACGCGCCGCGTACGCTAGGGTTGCTGCTCTGTATGGTCTCCCCATTCGAGTATTCGCGGTATACCAATTAGTAAAATTGTCCGCGTTCGTGGTATATACAACAACAACAACAACAACTAACCTATAAAAAGAAGGGCTTTGTCCTTTGTCCGACGCGGCGTCACCGACACGTCACGCGCGACACACTCGCGCACTCGCACATCGTTCCGAACGCATTCGCTTTGAGGTTCCGTCCGCCCAGTAGTAGTACCGCACCTCCCGCGGTGCGTTGTTGTGATTCTGCCGCTGCGCTCCGACCGGGGTAGTCGTTTTGCAACCGATCGTTGTGTTGCGGCTACCTCGGTCGGGGCTTCCGAATGACGCACCCGAGTACCCAACTCTCTCGGAATGCCAGGATCGAAGGTCAAAAGTCAAAACCAAGTAAGTCGTAGTCTCCATCGTTTATATCGGCGTGCATTGCCGTGTCGCCGTCGACGATACGGATTTTTTTTTTCATTGTTTTACCATTGTCTTTTTACGATGTAATCGTATTATGTTGTGTTCTCGCACTTCAGAGCACGTCAGCGCACTGTTTTTTTGTTTTTGTTTCATGTTTTTGAATGATCTCAGAGTAAAAAACCGCCCGTGCGATGTTGGAGAATAATCATTTTTGAGGGTATGACGCTGTATCGATTCGTATAGATAAAAACAATTTAAACGTCATTTAAATGTACGCATTTTTTTTTTTTTTTTACTTAAAAAGTCGAATACAAAGTGAAACAATATTAAAATACAAAATCAATACGTGTCAAATCCTCAAAAATATTATCCTCTACAATGTTTGTAATGGGTGGTTTTATTCCGAGACAACTCGAAAACGAAATACGATTTCGGGCGTCAGCGTTTTGTCTCGCGCTGGTCCGATGGAAAACAATAATAATGCGCTGACATTGTCTAGGCGGTGCCCATCAATATAATAAATATTTTGTTTAAGATATTGTATCCCTTACAATGTATTGATTGTTGTTTATTTGTTTGCAGTGTTCACGTGACGTGTATCGATCAATAGTGCGCCGAATAGAATATTCAAGATGGCCGCCGCCGCCGCCGCCGCAACGCACCCGCTCTGGAAATCTTTAGTACAATATTCACTCCTCCGACCCTACCAGCTCCGACCGCGGTCGCGGTAACTTAATCCTGCGCACACCCGTTTTCATGAGCGTACTGCGGACAATTTAATTCTTCTGGTCCCGTAACAATATGATTTCTACACCGAGGGCAACCGTTTTTATGTGCGTACACCAGACAGTCTAAGTGCCAATTAGCCACAGCGTTGGCACGTTTGTTTTCATCCGATGGTCGTCAGGGGCTGTGGGATGAAAGTTGGCGTGCCAACGCTGCGGCGCTTAGATTGTTTGTTGTGCGCGCGTAAAAACGTCTGCCCTCGTCATAAAACTCGCACCGGAGACGTTATTCTCGTCCAGAACGATTAGATAATCTGCAGTGTGCACGTGAAAACGGACGCGCGCATCGACATAAAATTATCGACCGACTTACAAATAATACAAAAACCGATACGAACGACAATATTGCATTGTTCGCCGTACCGACAAACCGTTCTGCCGCTGTAATCCGATATTATGCGTTTTTTATGCTGTTGTCTACGAACTATTGAGCTGGACTGTGCAGCTGTCTGCGGCGATTCGATCTTGCACCCGGCCGTTTTCATGAGCGTACTGCTGACGATTTAATTCTTCTGGTCCCCCGTAACAATACAATATAATTTCTACACCGAGAGCAACCGTTTTTATGTGCGTACACCAGACAGTCTAAGTGCCAATTAGCCACAGCGTTGGCACGTTTGTTTTCATCCGATGGTCGTCAGGGGCTGTGGGATGAAAGTTGGCGTGCCAACGCTGCGGCGCTTAGATTGTTTGTTGTGCGCGCGTAAAAACGTCTGCTCTCGTCATAAAACCCGCACCGGAGATGTTATTCTCGATCAGAACGATTAGGTAGTATGCAGTGTGCCCGTGAAGACGGACGGACGTACGTAACGAGACAAAACCAATACGAATAATAATATTATTTTGTTTGCCAATATTTTATTGTTTGCCGTACTACCGATAAACTATTCTGCTGCTGTAATCCGATATTATGTGTTTTTTATACTGTTGTCTATGAAATATATTGGGCTAGACAACTGTTTACAATACTATTAACATTAACACACCTAGATAACCTAATTATTAAAAATATGTGTTTACTTTTGTAAAGTAAAATCTACTTATGGATGTCATTTTTTTTTAACGTTCGTAATACATATTAACGGTGTATTAATAATAAATGCATACTGTAAACTCAATAATAATATCGTTTTAATTTATATATTATATTATATCTACTTTTCAAAAGAAATGACGGTGCATTTTCGTGTGTGACGAAAAATGTATGTACCAATTATTTCACCGTTCTTGCGGTGTTACGTGAAAATATTTAATTTTATACTAACTCAATGTCAATATGTGTGAAATTACATTTTAATTATTGGTACGTAATTGTTTGCACGTGATAAAAAGTCTTATTATACCGGTTATAAAAATATGTACTAGGTACCTGCGTGGATTTTATTCTGGATATAATGAGAGTGTCGAATTGCCGTCTGTCGAGTGTAGAACATTACAGCAATTTATCATCATAATAAGCGGCGAAGGATTTTAATAATTAGTTGTTAGATACCGGTGAGTGTGTATATAACCTAATTATTATATTAATAATATAATATTATAGTACCGATATATTAATATAATATGCAACAGTTTACGGACATTTTCGGTTTCAAATTTGTTTAGCCAAAAAATCTTGAGTACAATAGGTTCCTAATATATTATTACAATGATATTTGAAAAATATTAAAATCCAGTCACAATTTTTTTATAAGCATTTAAAGTTCAAATATTGACAAAATACGTAAAAATGACAAAAATGTGCAAATTATTTTGAGCTAGAACTTCATAAAAAAATGTTCTTTTTAAATCTAAGATTTGAAAATGTAATACAAGATTATTCATAGGTTAGTTTGTCTACCTTTATCAAAAAAAAAAAAAAAATGTCTACAAGAAAGTCAAATTATATTTGTATGAGTCTTTGAAGTTTATATTTTAACAACATTGCATAATCACTCGATTTCTCATGTAGCGATTTTCTTAATTCGTTTAAAATCATTTAAACGACTTATTTTAATGATGATGACAAAAGCAACAATGCCATTAGAATTTAGAGTATATTCCGTTTTCACCATAAACTTAAATCTACTTGTCAAAGTAAGCAGTGTTATTGTTTATCTATCATAAATGCTATAAATATATGTAGTAACAAAATGTTTTTGCATTTTACTTAAAATTTTTTGGTTGCTGTTTTTTAGAAAACATAAATTATTATAAATTATTATAATAGCTAATATAGGTCATATATTTGTATTTATTTCAGGTTCTAAAACTGATATATACGCTGTTTAATGTTTTATTAACTTCAATCAATCGCCAATTTAAAATATCTGCAAAATGAAAACAAATTTTATCTTTATGAATGATAAGTAAATATTATTACATTTTTTTTATTTTTTCATACAATAATGTAATACTATGACCACGACCGTATTTAAGGAGTTCAATGTAGGCAATTTTCTACGAGCTTCTATGCCGGTCGTGAAAATACGTGCGTAGGAAGTGATCAGAAGTGCATGTGAGTGACTGTATAAAATAAATGGCGGAGGGCTCCCACACGTATACGTGTCATTTAACAAATTTTAATGATTTTGTTTTTTTTTCTTTTTTTTTGATCAAAAGCAATTGATTGCCAATCATATTAACTAACTTATTATTTATCCGAAAAATCTGATTTTTAAGGGTTCAAGAGTAAGTTCATTTTCAAGAAAGTGGGCAAAGTCGTCTCCTAGAAAACTTTATGACGAATATTCAATATGTTTCAGAAGTCTTATCCGATGACTAGGAGAGACGGTACAGTTAGAAATAGTTCTATACTGGTAGAGAACAGATACGGCTATTTAAAATTGTATAGGTAGTTGCATATTTTAGTACCTTCTAGAATATTTATCATTAACTATCAGTTGGGTATAAAAAAATGAATAATAATTGTATGGTTCTCTAAAAGTGAAGGTTTTATTATTCCAAAGTGAATATAATATTTACTTTTATCCAAAATGACGTTTATTTTTATGCTATAGAATGCTAGATAGATCTAACAAACCTACAAATAAGTGTATTGTTCGGTATCGATGATGATGAACTTTAAGTGTTATTTTATATAGTACACTTGTAAATCTCAATATCCACCACCGCAATCCAATTTTTATTATTATTTTGTTTTGTGGCCGCTATACAATATTTCTTCTAACAAAAAAACGGCCCATCCGGAGATTACACATCCACAGTAATTGATCAACCTTTTTTCCTTTACCCTGCGTTACTTACAAATTATTATTTTATCAGAGGCTTAAACTTTATAGGATTCAACACGAACACCATATAAGTTTTCACCAGAGTCAAAGGGTAATTTACTATTCTCGTATGTTGATATACCTAGGTAGCGTTCCACATGACCACATTTTAGAATTTCAGTAAAAATTTTAAATAAATAAATAATAATTTATGAAGACTAATTCCTTTCCATTGGAGGTCAAAACAATCTAAAAAAAAAAAGTTGCAAATTAATAAATTAACATATAGGTTATTGCATGTTATAGTACCAATATAATTAATTCATAGGTATTAGGTATAATAGTCAGTTTTACATTATTAATGTGAGGTGAATATTTGGACTAGCTGTTATATAATATTAAATATTGTACCTATCTATTACAATAATATAATAATATTATGTTTTCGCATACTAACATAATTCATTCATAAACACCGCATAGACATAGCCACATAGGTATATTGAATACATTTGGAACTGAAAAATAATTGCACTCAGTACACCAATATACATAGCACACATAGTCCACATATTTTTGCAAAAGATGGTATGCAGTGAAGACCGTGGTTATGACGCGTTGCGGTGGTTTTTACCTACCTAGTGCCGTAACTCTGTTCTTCGCCATTTCGACGCATAACTGTCATTCGTCTACTCTATATCGATTCGCATCTTAAGGCTTCTTGACAGAATAATTTAAGACCGTTGATATTGTCATAATTATTATTTTTGAAAATTCCACAATAAGGAGGCCTACAATTTTCTTGTAGTAAAAAAACCCTAAAAAGGTGGGTAAGTGGAACTAGGTTACAAGTGGGTCACTTTGATGGATGGTGTTAAATTTGAATTCAATGATATATAATCATTGTGTAAGAAAAACGATTCTGAGCGAAAACGGTTAGGTATGATATTACCAAGTATATTTGATGATATTATTGTGAATAAAGTAATTTATATACAACCTATTTACGTGGAACCTTATTTAAAGTTTTCAATCCTTAGCTATAAAAGTTGAACATTTTAAAAATTTTTTACTACAAAATAATTATTAAATTATAAATTTGATCAATTTTGTGAACATTTGAACTTAAAATGCTTATAAAAAAAAATTATGCCTATATGTATTTTTAATATTTTTCAACTGCTATTAGAACGAAATATCAGGAGCCTTATATTAAATTTTCACGCTTTTTTACCCAACAAATAAAATTTTATTGATATTTACAGAAAAAAAAACTAAAAAAATTTAAAACTGACAATGTCCGTTAACAGCTCAAAAAGAGTCAAATTATTTTCAAAATTTTATCGTGTATAGAAAATGCTAATATAAAAATTCAGTGAAATTTTCAAGTATCTACAGTATCAAATGTTGTAAAAATATGAATTTCAAACGCTCATAAAAATTTAACTTGACGTTCTTGTAGACATTTTTTTTTGATAAAAGTAGATAAACTTAAGAGTAATCTTGTATTACATTTTCAAATATTGGATTTAAAAAGAAAAATGTTTATGTTTTCTCAACTCAAAATAATTTGCTAATTTTTGTGATTTTTCCGTATATTGTCAAGATTTGAACTTTAAATGCTTATAAATAAAAACTGTGAGTAAGGATTTTTAATTTTCTTCATCTGCCTTTGAAACAATAACCCAGGAGCCTTCTATTCAATTTTCAAGCTTTTTTAACCAACAAATAAAATTTTATTGATATTTTTTGTAGAAAAAAAAACTAAAAAAATTGAGAACTGACTATGTCCGTAAACAGCTCAAAAAGAGTCAAATTATTTTCAAAATGTTATGGTGTATAGAAAATGCTAATATAAATATTCAGTGAAATTTTCAAGTATCTACGGTCATTTTTTTTAGAGTTGCACCAAAAACCAAAATCGATTTTCTCGAAAACAGATTTTGCGTAAAAATTCCTTTTTTCCTTAATTTTTCTTTTGTTTTTCGCGTCGCTTTTGAAAACAACTGGGAAATTTTTACTTTTGACCTTCCTAAAGTACCAACTAGATTCACTTTCCTATCAGAAAAGTTACTATTGAAGAAAATCCAAGCACTTTTACTGTCCTAAAAGGTGATGAGTGATGACAGACACAAAAAAAAAATAAAAATAAAACACACATCATTGTCAAATCAATACATTCATCGCTTCGCTCAGAATCTAAAATGCTATGAATATTACAAAAATATTTATAAAAACTTATACCCCAACTTAGAACCAATTCCTAATTAGTAATTACGCAACTGATTTGTCCACTAATTGGTTTATTCTCGTTTAAATAGAACCATTTATTTTTTTGCATATTTTGAACATAATGCATATAATTGCATATTTATAGATTTTTAATTTTTTTAACTTAAATTTTAAATTTTTTATAATTTTCTGTTAGTATAAATGGTATCTATTACATCGTTTGATGTGGAAAGGTGTTTTAGTCAATATAAATCTATTCTACGTTCAAATCGCCGGTCGTTTGCATTTTAAAATTCGAAACAACATAATATCATAGTAGCATTTAATAATATAAACTAATATTTAATGTAATTATATAATTTAATATTTAACGTCATAAGTTTAAAGATTTAAAATTTTTTTTTAATGTTCTTGTATCAAGTGTTCATTTTATCATATTTAACATATAATATATTTAGAGTAATTTGAAAAAAATCATTATAGAAAATGTGTTTATTTAATAATATTTATGTGGTATAATTTAGCATATTTTATTGCACATAAATCTTAGCCCTAATTATGACACAGCGTGTGTGTGTGTGTGTGTATTCTGCAGACATTTCGCTACCGCAGAAGTATATAGGTACACTTTGATTTCAACGCGTATTTGTTGACGACGAACCACTCCTACTTTTAAATAATTTGCGGTTAGCGCCAACGACTTGCGACTTGCGAACTGTTGAGGTCAGCCGACGGGAGTTGGTTACCACGGTATATAGAGAGAGATAATCAGTACAATTTAAATAAGGTATAAACATGGTATAATATAATAATATGTTAATGACAAATAAATGGTGTTGGTGAAATCGAAAACTTAATACATACAAAACAATAATGACATAAAATGTATGGCTTGAGGCGAGTGGTGGACGTTGGCATAAAACTGTACGACGCCGGAAAAATGACGGCGAACGTGCACTAACGGCCGCAAACAAACGAGAACGAAAAACGTCAGAACATTGGCAGACTTGAACATTGACGGACGAAGTGTCCGACAATCACAACGGGCGTCGCGGGTTCAAGACGTTTCGACGGGGGCCTGGTACAAACGTACCTAAGCCAAAAACCGGTTGACCGGCGGTGAACCGTGGTAACTGCAGGTAACATAGACAGGATCACGGTGGCGCAGGGGGATGAGGTCGAACTTTGCGGAATCAATCCAGGTCAACAGAACACTGGCAGAGGCATATTCTGCGTGTAATGTTGACCATGGATTTCCACATGAATCGTTTGGACCTCTTCCATAATGACCTGCGGCGGTCGGGCCGTGCGGGATCTGGCTGAATTTCAGCTGTCACCGGTGGAACAACAGACTTCGCCGGTCCGTACACGGGCGAGTGAATGCTTAGCTCCGGGGAAGATCTGAAAACGGCTGCATGTTCTCGCAGCGGCCGTAACTGCAGTAGCCCGACCGTTGTAACCATCCTACGATCCACGGCCAAATCCAGAGCGTGGATCAAGGAAAGGCCATCATTGGTCATGGGTGCAGAGTCATCGGTCCTCAGTTCTGGCGTTGACCGGTAGGTCTCTGCAATACCGCACCGTCGAAACCCGTCAGTTGTGTTCTTGCGGTAACCGGCCAAGTCTAGAGCTTCGATCAAGGAGTGATGACCCTCGTCGGCGTAATCAAGTGACTGTGCGCATCTCGAATATCCCACGTTGACTTCCATCTCTGTCTTGTTTTTATCAAGTTTAAACGGCAAACAGAAACGACAAACAGTTTTGTTTCCGAAATAAGATGCGTACGACTATCGCGAACGAGTGATAAATATGTAATGACGGATTTCAAATTCTAAAATACATAAATAATAGTCTTGTAGTTTGCCTAGTTTTTATTGTGGCCAGCTATAGTAAGTAGCAATTAAATACAAATAGCACTTACAATTACCTATATCATATATCTTAACAATAATAATTTTGATGAATAAAAAGCAATCGAATGTTCCAAAAATGATACCGGTTTTAGCGTAATCAGAATCATATCACATTATTGTGACATGATTTAGAAAAAATCTTGATAAAAGGTTATAACTAAAGACTTTCGATTTAAGTTATATCTATTTTTAAAAAAATATATAAGCAGACTTCATAGACAAGTGTAAATGTTCGTTGATTAAATTAATATAAAAATATTACAGTGCGAATAATATTTATAAGTACACTAAATGTAATTTATTAGGGAATAATATCATTGTTACTTAATATTTATGCAATATTAGGTATATAACTTAATGGCTAATGGATAGGGTTGCTATTCGTACCGGTTTTAACCGCATGTCCCGGTGTCATTAAGTTTGTCCGAAGCTGAGGGAAAATAACTTTAATACTATATTAATTAATAATAATACATAACATAATGTCGTATACTGGATTTTTTAGTTTGAACTTTGTTATGTGTATCCCTACAGTATAATTTTTTAATTTATTTAATTTTTTTAAATCAGTGATTTGCATGCCGGGTTTAAAATGGAGTGCACCGAGTTCCACAAAAGTGCGAATTTAGTGTTGGGACGGTTGTACGTCTATTTTTTACGATTCCACAAAAGTTAAAATGTATTGACCAGACATAATTGAATTAAATCAGCAGTGAAATTTTCGGTGTTTGTGGGGTTCGGTGTATTTATTCTGTTTGAATAAACAATGTTTATAATATATGTAGGTATATTAAATTTTGAAAAAAAATACATTTATTCATTTAGAAATGGAAACATCCCACCTGCTTCAAATTAAGAATGTTTTTTTTTATCACACTGCCATCCACCTCCTTTGTTGAGAACCGTTTTTCTAATTTCAATATTCTCTTTCATGTAACACAAATTTAATATACATTATTATAACAGTAACTAATTCAATAGTGAGATACACTAAGGAGAACTGTAATAAAGATTTACCATTTTTTTATTATTTGAAAAAATATAATTTTTAAAATAATATTATAAAATTTCTTTTTTATTCCTGTATGTGCGATATTTTAGCTTATGAATTTTAAATTAAAAAAAATCTCTAATCTATTCCAGTGATTGCTTCTGTAAGTTTTTGTGATGTTGTTTTTGGTGGCAATGTTTCAAAATATTTGAAAGTATATTTTTAAATACCTTGCTGTCTTGTGTTGTATTTTTCCAACCAGACAGTGATTCTAAAATACAAAATTAAATTAATTGATGGTGATTAAAATTTAAACAGGCCAATAAAATGTAAAGGAAGCAATTATTGTAAAAAAAAAAAAATATAAACAATATAGGTACATGTTTAAATCATATCTTTGGATCTGAAAAGGAATAATCTATTAGCAGGTTGTAATTAATAATAGTTAGTAGGTGGAAGATTCACTTAGAAGTAACTGGATATAAATGATAGATTATTGAAAAAAAGTGATACATAAGTGTTTGTTGAATAACTGAATAATACCTATCGTAACATACAAACATGACCTATGCAATATAGTAGTACACAGGTATTATAATAGGTACCTACTTAAAGGAATTATGCTATACCCTAAAATCATATTAATATATAATAATATACAGTTTATAGCCTTATTAGCATTTAAATCAAAATAGTGTATTACCTTCTTAGCAATACAGCCCTTTAGGTAAAAATTTTACTAATATCTATATTATACTACTTCAATAAAATAAAATAATTTTTTTTTATTTACATATTTATATCGGTGCTCTAATTTGATATAAGATATACTTGTAAGATACTTATAAGATATACTAATGTTTGTTCTGTAATTGTTTTAACTTGTGGACCAGTTTGTATAGTAAAACTTGGCATACGAACTGAAATAAAAAACCAGAACAGGTACATTGCTAATCACTGCGATTTCTGTAAAAGAACATAGATTTATCAATATACCGTATGGGCACTGAGTATAATATATAAATTCTATGGATTTATCATAGTAAATAATATCTTTTAAAATATCTATGGCAATCGTCAATTGTCGAAATTCGTTGGCGAAGATTAACAATTCTAACAATTTCAGCAAATACTATTTGTATTTCATTTCAGTGTACAAAAAAAATAATAAGCCATCAATATAGGTGGACAGTTCGTTAAACCGTATATTATATTATAATGTAAGTTTTAACACAAACTCACAAATGTCGTTATGCTCCGGTTATTTTCATAAAATATTTCGATACTTTCAAGTTTAAGCTCATCGGATCGAGATGAAGATGGATGAAGATAGCTGTTTCTTCGGCGATGGCGGCACTCTAGCTAGGTTTCATCAGAAGAGTCAATGTTTACGCGCAGGTTTGTTTTTATATTAATTATTTTTTACATTTACTTTTTCGTCTTAAATTAAATACTTATTGCCACGGACAATCTGTTAACTGGGTGACGTAAAAGCATTTATAAGTTTAATCCCAAAAGCGCGATGTATAAAATACGCGAGACCAAACAGTCCAAAGGCCGTCTTCGTTTCATCGCGACAAGTTTAATACGTACCTTTTTGCATATTATACTATACGCCGGGTATCACCTTAGGTTTGCGCGAAGTATTTAAAACAATATAATGTTATTATTTATTTAATCTTTATATTTTTTTATACATATTATAGGTACACATCATATGTTTTATTAGCATATTTACACCATTTTTAGTGTAGTTCATACCCAAGATGGTTAGATATTGGTATTAAATGTTTTGCAATTTTACTATAATTATTATTTTTCATTATATTTTAATATAACAATACACTTTAAATTAAGTTAGTTGTAATCAAGATAGACAGTCTTAAAACAAACTCTTTTCTGGAGGTTTTCAAAACAGATTGTGCTTAAAAAAAATTGCATAGTTATCGTAGCAGTCAGTTGCTAAACCAACGCGTATAACGTAAAATAGGAATTATTCTTGTTTTTTTAAATAATTTTTTCAAAAAATATATGTAATATGTATAGCTCATACAATTATAAATTTATAGTTAATTCGAAATGCGGATGTTTATACTTCATAGATATTTTTTAATGAAATCGTGTAAATAATTTTAAAACCTAACTCATCACTAGTATCAATTTTATTATATTAAGTGTAAAATCACCGACTCAAGGTGCAGACTGCATTTAAAAAATTAAAAACATAAAATAAAATATAAAATAATGTTGTAGTAGAAGCTGGAAACTGTAGTTTATTCTAATTTATAATCCAATTAATGTAACTATTAAATTAATCATTGAATGATTATTCAGAGTTCGCTTTGGGATAAATTCCAAACGTATAAATGTAAAAAAAATTAAAAAATATTTTGTGAAAGGAACAAGATACTGCTAATATTTAAGTCTTAATTATTATTAACAAATAAATACAAATAATAGATATTTCAATAGCATTTTACTATAACATTCAGTGTAATATAGTTTCTGATCGACTTACCTATATGTAAGTATCTTCCATAAAATAATCCTAACAATTTAATGCAAAGATTCTCATAAATTGATCTTATAGCAGCCTTAAAACACAAAAATACATTTGTACATCATTTACAACATTTTAGTTCCCTATTATGGTGTAGGTACCTATTAATACTAATACAAACAATAAATTGCTATTCGAAAACACAATTTCGTATACCTATTATTATTTACTAAATACCTATAATTAAACTAAACTAAAAATAAACTTATGATTACTACTGAGTGCCTATCCTATATAATATTATTAATATATGAAAATTAAATCTTTATTACGAATACTTATCGTTTACACAGACCACAAGAAAAATAATTAAAAAATATTAAAAAATAAAGAACACATCATTGTAAATTAATACAGTTATCAATCCGCTCAGAATTTAAAATTATAGACTTGGAGACTCTAAAATCCAGTAATCACATTTTTATTATAATTCATAAAATACAAATTAATTATTTATAAAAATATGCTTGTACTTGTAATATCTATTCACCATCTTAATCAATAATTAAATTAATAAACGAAAATAATAATTTAAATAATACCTATATCATATTGTTATAATTCAAATTCAAAATTATAAGCTATTTTCGTTTATTGTCATATCAAATTTCAATGAACAAATCGTTCCTTAACACGGAACTCTCTGATATAAAAAGTTGCATTATATTATATCCGTGGATTCATCATATTGACGTAGGTACACCGATGTATAGTATAATTTATTTATTTATCTATGGCAAATCTCAAAGTCGTTGCAGAAGACGCAGTCGATTAAAAATTCTAAAATTGCAATAAGCAAAGAAAATATGAACAAAAAACTTAGTGCGTTTCGTATAATTTTATTTTTCATAAATCACAGTATTCAAAGTTTTGTATTCTGGAGTGTTTCCTCATCGGCGTCGCAGTTCACACACGTAACGGATTCCGGCGCGAAAGAGTCGATAATTAAACGTAAGTGTGTTTCATATTCTTTTGGGGCTTAAATTTTCTTATAAGACTTAAAATAAATATTTAATGTCACGAAAAAATGTGCTATCCAAGTGTTGTAGGCGCATATTTTAGTTCTAAACTAGAAATGTATAAAATACGGGAGATATAGATATAATTGTCGTCGTCGTTTTTCCAGTCCTGTTCGTAGAATAATTATGATTAATAGGCGCAAACCTATATAGGGTACTTAATATATATATATATATATATATATATATATGTTTGGGTATAGAAATGCTATTATAAACATTCAGGGAAAATTGCATATACCTATCTACGGTAATTAGTCTTAAAGTTACACCAAAATCTAAATTGATCTGGTTAAAACTGATATTATTGTTAGGTTAAGTTTCTATTTTATAATAGTTCAATAGCCATACATAGGATCGTATTACCTTATTAATCACATTATTTTATTTAAATCCCCGAAGTCGAGTTTTGGACAAGTACCTACATAGACATAGGTAACTTATAATAATTCATATTGTAATTAATTAGGTACCTACCAAAAAATTATAACTTCTCAAAACACTGTTGTCTAGAAGAACTGGTGGGATAATGCATTCGGATTAATAAATGTCTATAAACTTGCGGACCAGTTTGCATAGTTAAATTTGACATACGAACTATAACTGAAATAGATGACCAGAATAGGTGAACATTGCTGATAACAAATACTTTCTGTAAAAAGTACATACGGTTTATCAATAGACCGTATGGATACTGAGTATAATATAAAGTTCAATGGATTTATCGAAAATTTATAATATCTATGGCAATCGTCATTGTCGACATTCGTCGGCGACGATAAAAAATTCTAATAATTTCAGTGAACAAAGGATAAGGAATAAGTATCAATATGACGGACAGTTATAAGCTGTATATCATTATAATATTTTAAGTATAGTATTTAACACAAACTCGCACATTTGTTATGATCAGGTATTCAGGTTATTTTCATAAAATAATTTCGATACTTTAGTTTCAGTTCGGAGCGAGATGAAGACGGATAGAGGATATTTCTCGCGGCTTCGGCGACGGCGGCAACTCTAGTACGTGGTTCATCCGGATGAATGAGGTAGAGTGGTTAAGGTAAGTTTTGTTTTCATATTATAATTTTTAGGCTTAAATAAATATTTATTGTCACGGACTGTGTCTGTGTACCTGGGTTACGTAGAAGCCATTTATAAGTTTAATCCAAAAGTGCAATGTACAAAATACGCGAGACATCGTCTTCGTTTCACCACGCCAAGTTTAATACGAAACTTTTTGCATGTTATACTACGACGGGAAATTTATAGTTAATAGAAATGCGGTGTTTTTATACTTCATAGATAAAAACTTAACCCAGCACTAGTATCAAGTTTTTTATATTACGTGTAAAATCACTGGCACAACGTTGCAGACGGATTTTAAACATTAAAACATAAAATAAAATATATATTTTAAAACATCAAAAGAAGTTGTTAGTATTGATAGAAAAAAGCGGTGTTTTTTTTTTTTATAAACTTTAGACACTATTGATTTAGGTATAGTAATAAAAACAAATTTATAAGTAATTTGTATTTCTTATTTAATATTAATTAAGAGGTATTTCTTAAATTTTTTTATTGTTTATTTCGAAACATTATTTTTAAATATTGGGATAATAAAAACTATTTTTATTTTTATTAGTGTATATATAAATTAGAATTTGTTAATAAACCAGTAATAA